>JANAVB010026333.1:0-64793 GCA_029216955.1 Iris pallida
AGGTCGCCGATCACCGCCGCGGGAGAGAGAGAGGAGAGTGAGGTCGTCGACCGCCGCGAGAGAGAGAGAGAGAGAGAGAGGGGAGGGGAGAGAGAATGAAATTTGGGGGGAATAAAAAGTTCCTTCCGTCGTTTCAATTTAAGTCTGGGCCCTTTATTTAGCGACGGACTAGCGACGGATAAAACCCGTCGCTAGACCGTCGCTCTTTTTGATACTTGTCGACGGAACATCCGTCGCTACGTTGTCAAAGAATTGTCCCGCCATTTCTCTCAATAATTCCCGCCAAATAATCGACTGCATGGCGACGACTATTATCCGTCGCTATATCTCCGACGCCCTAATGACGGATGAGCGACCTTTTCTCCCCCTTAAAATAAAATAAAATTTGTATCGGCTTGTCGTCGGTACGCCGTCGATTATTTGTCGCTAATCCGTCGCTAACGTCGACGAAAATTTTTTGTCGCTAATGTGCCGTCGCTAATTGACTGTATTTTGGTAGTGACAACTTATACATACATAGCTGCATTTTGATTGCTACTTTCTTCATCCAGATGACTTCAAAATTATCGATGCTTGGGTGCTTTTCATGTATTCGTTCATAGACTGCTTTCGTATCGAAATCCTCCATGCCTGAGTGATCCCATACCCAATGGTCATGGGGCACGCTCGGGTCTACCGCGTTCCTCCTTATCACTGCTGCATACTGCCTTGTGAAGGCGTTGCTCTCCAGCTCCCACCCGTCAGGCTTCACCAGCGCGTTATCTCCACAGCGATCCAGCAGGCTCGTATGGTCTATCTACGGGTCAAGCAAGAAGCTGGTTGTCGAGCCGTCTCTGAACATGCGGGAGATCTCTGACTTCACTCTATTCCTGTATTGTTGTATATGTTTAAAAGACATTGAGTCTTTATTATTCCATCGATAAGTGCAGTAGTACAACCTTTCAAATATTTAGCACGCATCCATGTCGCCCATGTCACGCCCCGACCCGAAATCACCCGAATCATCGTCCTCGCAGGGGGCGTGATGCCACACGAGCCTGGAGTTGTGCTCATGCAAGGCAAGATGACAAGTTCTCAATGGTTATCTTTGATTTGATATTAACAACGAAAGAAAAACAGAGTATACAAAATAAATCTTTATTGATATTCGAACTGAGATTACAAAGATTTTCAATATCCCAATTGAATTTGCCAGAATGGCTACAACACTCAAGTTCTCTCTTGCCCACAAAGGATTTCACCGTTCCATACATCATGCCTTCTATGTCTCGGCCGCATCAATATTGTTGTATGTTCGAGCGTCAATGCGGTCGCACGCCTCAATATGCTTTGGCATTTCAAGCCTCAACGCGTTCAAGCGAAGCTCCGTCGCGAGTAGACCAATCCTTGAACTTGCTAGAAACTAGTGGGGAATTAGTACTTTCATCCTCGCTGTACTGATCAAAGACCCACTTAACAAACCAACATTTAGTATTGGATTGAATCATGCAAACATACAATTTAGTTATCTTTCTATGTTCTCCTTAGGATCATTCATGGCATATTCGAAGACTGTAAGCATGTTATCATGGCAAGCATGTTATTCAATTCGCATATGTAAACATGCAAGCAAATTTTGTGTTGTTTTGTGACTTCTTACCAACATCGACGTACTCGCCCTTACACCGACGCAAGGTGAATACGCCTATCAGCTTTTTCTGTCATGTTATAAGTGCTCTCTATGTGGATCTATATGTGCACGGTATGTATGTACCTTGCACTTTTGACCCAGGATCTATCTGTACAGGATATAGATATACCTTGTGTCACTACCACATTTCTAGCTTGAGGGTTTTTTGGTCATTTTCAAAATTTTGGAATTATTTGGAATTATTAGTATTAATTATAATTATTAGAATTTTCAGTGATTTTTAGTATAATTGATTTGGTGCTATTATTAACTTTGACTCAGGGTGACTTAGGAGACTGTCCTAGAAGCTAACCTAGGTCATGACTACTTGGTTAGAGTGTGAACCCTAGCTTGACCTAAGTTAGTGATATCTAACCAATTAGAATTTATTTGGAGAGAATAGGAATTTATTTGGCTAGAGAATGGCTTGTGGTTTCACAAGTCATGATTAAGGACTTAAGCCCATAGAGGCCCAAAACCCAACACAATGTAGAACCCTAACCTAACCCAACACCCCCCATGGCCGGCCAACCCTATCCCCCCATCTATTTAATGCCTCCTCAAAGTTAGGGCTAGCCTCCTTTAGAAAGTTCTCAAGTTGGAAAGAGAGGTATGCTCCATCTTTAAAAATTCCTAGAAAATCAAATTTAATTCCTTTTCCATCCAAACCAATTGAAATAGGTTCTAAATTTCTTCTACTTGCTGTTTGTGTTGAGAAATTTCAGAGTGTGGACAATTTGAAGGAGTTTTGGTGGCTTGAGGATCCACTCACATTGGGGCTTTTTGAGCCAATGCAAACCCTAGGTAAATCTCTAATCCACACCATAAATTTCTGTTATTATTGCATTTTTAGGAAGCCCTAGGTCTACCCTAATTATAGGTATAGCTATCCCTAGGTTTCGTGTCTAATACGTGTCCGTATCGGACACGTATCAGTCCTGCATGAATGTGTTTGATGAAATGCCCCAAAGGGTATTTCGATTTGATTTTTGGATTGTTTCTGAATAGGAAATTAGGGTTTATTGTTGCTTATGGGTTTCTGGTGTTCTGAGGTCGTTTTGATGTCGTATCGGGTCGCGGTGGAAATGGGAACACACGGGGTGCCACGCGCGCGAGCAGTGTTGCTTCCCCTGCTGCTCGAGGTCTCCTGTGCACAACACACACCACGTAGACACGTAATATTGGACACACGGGTGCGATCAGTGACTGACACGAGGTTCCCAGAGTTATACGACCACTCGTGTCGTGTCAGGCACGGAATCGTGCGTGCACGGGGCGTGCACTGTGCGTGCACGGTTCTGGTTTTCTTTCTCTGTTTAATTCCATTTTAATTGGTTTAAATTATGAATTAATTTGCTAAATTAGATCCTGTATATGTGTTAATCCCTGTTGATTGAGTAGTGAAATTTGATTCGAAATTGGGTTAATTGCATTTTACTGATACCACATTCATTTCCCATTTCCTTAACTGTTATTCCTATTTCAATTGATGTTTTTCATTATCAATTACTCCCACATAATTGTTAGTTCATGTTTAGCTTAATGTTACATTCGAATTTGGCTTTTGTTTGAGAATGAGATAATTTGACAATGAGTTGATTCAAATATACTTGACAGATACACTGTTTTTCTCCTATTACCTGAATTGATTTCTTCCTTAAACTATAACTGAATGTTGATTCAATTTAATGAGGAAACTTATATGTTTTAGATTCTAATATGGTTCTCCTATATGAGTTCTAGCTGTGTGCTTGATTTGGGATGTTTGGTATTGAGTTGGGCTTCGAATTTGTGACTGGGAACTGTTATTCATTCCCTTTTAACTGAAATGGTTTACATGTTACTGTCATGTTTTTTTTCCACACTGTTGTGTTCCACACACACCACATGAGCAATGTATATCACTGAATTCCAGTTATCATCTCGCTGATTTTCTTCCCATTTGCAACTATTATTTAGTTCCCTAAAAACCTGAGATCAGTTTACATGTAACTGTCATGTGAACCAATAATTAGCCAATGTTTTTCCTTTAAAACTTTACTGATATTTGTACCATATTGCCCTGTTTTCATTACACACAGGTACACCTTCAACTGTTAATTTTCTAGATTTCATATTGTTAGTTAGCTCACTGTTTGCTACTTTCCTATTTTGCTCACACACACAATGTAATCACTGTTCTTCCTGAATCACTAGAGCAGTAAAATGATTCCCTATTTTCCTTGGCATATGTACACTGTTTGTATTGACACCACACACAGGTTCAAGCCTTTACTCACTTACTGTTTCATAGTACATCACCGTTTTGAAAATGAACTGATTTCCAGGATATGATGTTAGCTACTGATTTCTATGCCCTGTTTTCTATTCCTTTTTGCACACACAACTGTCATGTATCACTACACTATCATGTCTCTCACATATACACCCTCATGCCATATCTCATACACACACTCATGTCTTCATTCACATACACATGTACCATCATATCCCCTTCTCCTTGTTCTCTATTATATATATATATTATATATATATATATATATTATATATATATATATATATATATATATATAATATATGTGATGTACATATATGTATCCTATATATATATGTGAGTGTACTATATTATATTAGATACATTATTAGGATGTGTGTTACTATGTTTATTATATAAATATATCAATGAGTGTATTATATTTCAGATATATATATTGTTGTGTATATGTGATATGGTTTGGTTTTAGGCATGGTATTACCTAATAGCCTATGGCCTATGGGTGTGTCTATTTGCCTAGTGAGTCTAGATTGGACTTGTATAGCCTTGTTAGACCTAGAATAGACTAGTTAGACTAGTATAGACTTGTTTGACTTAGGTTTGATTTAGTTGACCTAGTTTGATTTCTAGGGTTGACCAGAGTTGACCAAGAGTTAACTTTGGCCTAGATTGACCTAGAATCATGTAGAATGCATTGACTTGCATCTTATTATCATTTTATACTCATAGTGACTTGTACTGTTCTATAGGAGACAGACACCACTCCTCGGACAGTAGATATTCTCCAGATTCTTAGGATACAGGCGAGTACATTCTCTGATCATTTCATATCCTGCATTAGGAGTATATTTCCTACTTTAGATTACTTTACATGATGCTGACACGTTGGAAACACGGATTAGTACTATATGGATCTTGTCGTGCGATGTTATCCCCTTAGCGGATACATCGGGTATTCGTGTTCGTGCACTTTATTATGAGCATCGTGTACTCTTTGTATTCGTGACATTCGTGTACAAATCGTATGAAATTGTGTATATTCATGTATTCACATGATCTTCGTGTATGACCATTCTTCGTGTATAATAACATAACTTGGCGAGATCCTTGTGTATTGATTGGGGCGGGAGAGTAGAAGTGGTTATGTAATCAATCCAGTAGATTACTCGTGTACAACCTCTGTAGTTTACTCGTGTACAACATCGTGTCGTTTACATAACCGTCTTGTGCTCTGAATCACTAGTCACTGATAGTTCTCTATATACTGTATCTATTTATTTACAGTCTTCCTTTTTATCATGTTATTTCCTTCAATTTCTTGTATTACTCTCTAGCATGATTATATATCCTAATCTGCTATGATTTGTTGAGATGTACTGTGCTCGCTCCTGTCCTGACTGGACCTGTTGAAATATTACAGAGGACGAGGCTGAGGCGTTCTGCCCTACATATTACGGTATGACCCTAGATGAGTGCTTGGACTTGGACCAGCAACAGGACCCACTAGCTGTGGATGACACTCCCTTAGACTAGGATGTCTTACTTTTCATGGATTACTGTATATAGATTTTGAGATTTTGGGATATGTACTTATTTTAGACACTTAGACTTCTGGATTGTATCTCTGTGATTTCTTCTGTTCTGGATATTTATCTATCTATCTATCTTTATCCTTTTCTACCTTAGTTGTGATTGAGACTGTATTTGCTATGTCACCTCCATTCGGAGAGTATATACTGTACAGGTACCTTTATATTGTTAGATGTTGACCTAGGATAGCGTTCTACCGCCGACACTGCGACGTAGGCTGGACGTACCCACGTCTCGTGCCCTTACACTAGGGTGCAGGTCATGACACGTTTTTAGTGGTGGTCCATGCAGGTCTAGGTTGGAAATGTAGTGGTATTCAAACTAGAATATCGCTGCAAGCCTGCAGTAGGAATTAGTATTCTTTGAAGGTACTCAATCACACTAGGAAAAACTCCTTATCAGGTTCCGTATATCTACATTTGCTGCTTATTGTCTTCCTTTGAATTTTAAACTATCCTCCTTTGATATTTCGACTCATTCTCAGTAAATTGTTTCTTGTTGATTTGTGTCTCCAGGATGGTTGAGACGAGATCACATCGCCCCAGACTGGGAGACGCTGGAGGGGGGTCTAGCACCCTCGACCTCAGCAGCAGCCAGCTCCCGGTGCCACAGGGCCAGTGCAGCCCTTAGGAGTCGGTGTCTCTGCAGCTTTTGGGGGAGCACCTCCACCAGTCAGGAGGCCGAGCATTGTGATTCTTGAGATCCTTCCACCGCAGCAGCCTCTGCCTGCAGGGATGGTAGATGCTGCATCTCTTCTCCTTCATGGAAAGGATTTTGGAGTCCCACCAGTAGCAGCAGCAGAGGCAGACTGCCGATTTTTGCCAGGGGATAGACGAGGCGCACCAGCTGGTTTGTACTACTGTAGAGTTGGTTACTGCTCAGGGGACTCAGCAGCAGCCCCGTCGGAGGGAGAAGGACATACAGGACTTTCAGAAGATGCATCCCAGAGAGTTCTTCGGCACAGAGGGCATCTATTATGCAGACGACTGGATAGAGCATATCGAGGAGATATTCAGACTGGCGGAGATACCAGCTCGACTCCAAATCGAGGCGGCAGGTAGTCAGATGTAGGACTTAGCCCGTGCATGGTATCAGACAGATCCCAGGGTGGAAGTAGAGGGCCAGACTTGAGCCCAGTTCAAGGAGCTATTTAAGGAGCAGTTCTTTCCTGATGTGGCCTTGGGAGGTATCGAGGCACAGTTCGGGGGTCTGGTTCAGGGAAACCAGACTGTAGCTGAGTATGCTGGAGAGTTTTATAGATTGGCCCATTTCATAGATGACTTGACCGCGAAGACGAAGGCAAGGAAGTTTTGTCGAGGCTTGATTAGAGAGGTTCGGTCGTGACTAAGAGCGACCGGAACGCTACTTTTACAGAGATATTTTCTGGGGCTATGGCAGCAGAAGACGACCTAGGGTTGAAGCAGAAGAGGGGTTGTAACTTCCAAGGTGGTAGCAGCAGTTAGGGGCAGGCCAAGAGGCCTCACTTCCAGCAGTAGCAGCCGCAGAGGCCAGTTCAGCTGTATCAGCAGGGCAGGGCACCTCTTCAGCAGGTGCAGCATCAGCAGCAGAGAGGGCAGCAGGCACCCAGGCAGCAGGCTATCAGTTGTACTTTCTGCAAGAAGCCTGGGCACAAGTAGAATGAGTACAGGAAGAGACTTGGTAGATGCTTGATGTGTGGATCAGCGGACCACCAGATGCGAGATTGTCCAGTGGCGTCGATGCATCCAGTACCAGGTGGAGTTGGAGCAGCCAAGGCTCCAGCAGGTCAGCTGAAGGGGCCTTTACCGACCCAGCAGCAGAGGTTCCACCAGCACCAGCAGCAGGCATGAGGTGGACAGCAGGGGCGAGCTTTCGCCATTGCGGCTGAGGATGCAGAGGCCGTAGGGGGAGTTGATAGCAGGTTCGGTTCTTCTCGACTCCCTTCCAGCTTTTGTACTATTTGATTTTGGGGCTTCCTACAGCTTTTGTCAGTATCGTATGCTATTAGACACAATCTGGTTTCTGAACCATTACCTAGGACCTGCAAGATCACGACCGGGGGTGGGGTCATCCTCGTGAGTGATGTTTGCAGAGGGCAGAGCGTCATATTGGGAGGCCGAGAGTTGGGGGTGAGTTTGTTCGTCATGCTATTACCAAACTACGATATAGTTAGGTATGGACTGGTTGAGCAGACATCACGCCCATATCGATTGCCGAGGAGGTAGAGTTTTGTTTGGGGCGCCAGGAGAGCCAGAGTTTGAGTACACCCGGCGACAGACAGAGCAGGACAGTGGCATCTTCTGTGGAGCTTCAGTTGAGAAGCAGGTGGCTCCACATCCCTTGATCGTAGAGTTTATGGACGTATTTCCAGAGGAGTTGCCAGGGCTTCCACCGGACAGGGATGTAGAGTTCTCGATAGACTTAGTTTCCGGCGCAGAATCGATTTCTCAGCATGTCTATCGAGTGAACAACAGCGAGTTGGTGGAGCTGAAGAAGCAGGTGGATGAGCTGCAGGATAAGGGCTTCATCCGATCGAGTTCTTTACCTTGGGGTGCACCGATACTCTTTTTACCCAAGAAGGATGGGTCGGTATAGATGTGTATCGACTACAGGGCACTCAATAACCTGACGATCAAGAACAGATACCTACTGCCGTGGATCGATGATCTTTTTGATCAGTTAAGCGGAGCTCAGGTGTTCTCCAAGATTGATTTGAGGTCAGGTTATCACCAGGTGAAGGTGAAGAGGGAGGATTCCCAAGACCGCTTTCAGGACGCGGTACGGGCAGTTTGAGTTTTTGGTTATACCGTTTGGGCTGACCAATGCACCAGCAGTGTTTATGAACCTAATGAACAAGGTGTTCCACCAGTACTTGGACAAGTTTATGGTGGTATTCATTGATGATATTTTGGTGTATTCCAAGATAGAGGAGGAGCACGAGGAGCACTTGAGAGTGGTTCTGGAGACACTCAGGAGGGAGAGATTGTGTGGCAAGCTCTCGAAGTACGAGTTCTTCCTAAAAAGAGTTGACTTCTTGGGTCATATGGTGACTGGAGATGGTATCTCAGTGGACCCGAAGAAGATCACAGCAGTTGAGGCTTGGGCAGCGCCGACTTCAGTGACAGAGATCAGGAGTTTTCTGGGGCTGACAGGATATTATAGGGGATTTATGCAGGATTTCTCCCAGGTTGCAGAGCCGTTGACTCGGTTCACCCAGAAGGATACTGAGTATGTTTGGTCAGAGGAGTGTCAGACAGCTTTTGATGAGTTGAAGAAGCGGCTTACGACAGCTCCGATTCTGACATTGTCTTCAGGATCAGGTGGATTTACTATTTATAGTGACGCTTCAGGGAAGGGGCTGGGTTGTATCTTACAGCAGCATGGGAAGGTGATTGCCTATGCTTCCAGACAATTACGTCCCCATGAGAAGAACTACCTACCCATAACCTGGAGCTGGCAATGGTGATTTTTGCTCTGAAGTTGTGGAAGCACTATCTGTATGACGAGAGGGTGGAGATTTTCACAGATCACAAGAGCCTGAAGTATGTGTTTACACAGAAAGAGCTCAATATGAGGCAGCGCAGGTGGCTAGAGTTGATGAAGGACTTTGACATCTCACTTCAGTATCATCCAGGAAAGGCCAACGTGGTTGCCGATGCCTTGAGTAGTTATCCGACAGCCATGTGTTTGACTATGGACCGGGACTTGCTTGCAGACTTGGAGAGCCTTGGGATTGAGGTGATTATGCCCGGAGTGCAGATGAAGTTATGGGGCCTTCAGATACAGTCGGACTTGATAGAGAGGATTAAGGCGACGCTGTTCGAGGATGTGGCTCTGCGGTGTATTCGAGAGCAGGTTCGTGCAGGGTTGGTGGATGGCGAGTTTTCTCTTGCAGAGGATGGTGCCTTGAGGTATGGTTCTAGGTTATGTGTGCCTAGCAGGGAGCTCAAGGAGCAGATCATACAGGAGGCTCACAGATCGCAGTACTCTATACATCCTGGTGCCAACAAGATGTACAAGGATCTGCGAAAGCATGTCTGGTGGTACGGGATGAAGTGGAAGGTAGCTCGCTTTGTAGCTAGATGCTTGGTCTGTCACCAGGTCAAGGCAGAGAGGCAGAGGCCCGGAGGATTATTGCAGCCGTTGCCCATTCCAGAGTGGAAGTAGGAACATATCTGTTTGCCATTGATTGTAAAAGTACAGAACAATTATCGGAGGACTGAACTTAGACTCACAATACAAACTCGCTCATACAAAGAAAGCCTAGGGACGAAAACCTAGGTACAGCAGTCTAAGTACGATTATTTATTTTAGATTTGGGGGGGTGACGATAGAGGCTCGGAAAAGCGACGGCCGCTCTGTCTTACTCCTTGGACGATCGGTATGCAGCCTTGACTCGGAGAAGATCTGCTTGGTCGTTGACGAAGAAATGCCTTCTTGCTCTCTCTCTGATTGCTCTCCTGGCTTCTCTCTGTGTGTATATTCTCTCTCTGACTATGGAGGAAGTCTCTCTGTGTATACGTATTCTTCTCTGGTTTCTTTTTTTTGTATATCTCTCTATATCTCACAAGGGAATGGCACCTTGCTATTTATAATAGTGGGATGTGATCGCTAGGGTTGCCAATGATTAGCTCTTGGAGATGGCGGCGGCCTGGGGATTGATCAATCCAGGCCGTTCGTTTTTGATTGTGACAAATCAGAACCATTAAGGGTAGATTACACCAAATCCCCATTAGCAATTAATGCTGATTGGCATAAATCTTTCTTATAATGATTCTCTCATATCTGTGAATAAATCAAATTTATTCTCCTGCCACGTGCCCCAGATCATTGGGATTCAACCCGATCTTGGATTGCCATAAATCTGGGAGATTGATCAGCTGAGGACACGTGTCCTGAAAGCCAATGGTGAGACTGGAACCGCATGCAGATTGGGCCGCATGAGATTTGGGCCGCATGAATTTTGGGCCGTATAAGACTTGGGACACGTGTCAGGACTGTCTGGGCAGTGGCCCCCTCCTTCAGACTTCTGAACCATATGATGAGCCGCATGAACCGCATAATGATGTGTCTGCTTGAGCCGCATAGGGATGATTCCACTCGAGCCGCATGGGACAGCTTCACTCTGAACCGTATGGGAAGTCTTCACTTCGAGCCGCATAAGCACACCCACGTGGCAGGGCCACGTGGCATTTTGTTGTTCTCGGGGGATCGTGTCAGAGATTTCTTTCTCTTCCCTAGAGATTCATCATCATGACAGAGTCATAATTACCTGCTTTGGTGTCAGGTCTGTCAACTTTTCAGAGGGATCAGCCGTCAAAGCAATTAATGCAGCATGGATCGGAGGGGAGCACTGTCATGCCACATGTCTTCTGAGCCGCATGGAATGTCTCCGGCCGCATAGCTCCTTATGCCGCATGACTCCCTGAGCCGCATGCATTTTCTGAGCCGCATGGGTCCTTCTTGGCCGTATGAGTCAATTTCTTTAGTATTTTCCATGCTTCTATAGGACCCCCTTCAAAGTTTTCAATTTGTAAAATTGAAATACTTTGAATAAGAAGCATGGCCGTGCTCTTCTAACCGCATATGAAACCCTGACCGCATAGAGATCTTGGTCGCATAGATTGTTCAGCCGCATAGCTTCTCGCCACGCTATTATGTCATGCATGCAAACCTTTTTGGGGCAGGATCCTAGGAGTTTCTGACCTCTAATTAACTAGTCAGTATCGATAGTCGAAGAGTCGACTACTTTGTACGAAGCGTCGGTCTTGGTCCTCCTTTCTCTATAAATGGAAGGGTATTTAGAAGGATTTCTCTCCTAGACTCTTTCTGATTAAGATTTCTGTCTTGCTTTCTTCTTCCCACTGACGAACCACGATGGCACCTAGGGCTTCCAAGGCAGTGAAGAAGGTTGTGGCTAGGAACAGGAAGTCGGCTTCGTCTTCAATTGCCGTACCTTCCGTTCGTCTTGATGTTCATGTTGTCGTTGAAGGTAAGGACTGTGCAGAAGATTGGGTGCTCTTGGTATTGAGAAGAGAATTGCCGTAGAGCAGCTGGGCTCCTGGGGCATGATGAGGTGATAGGTTTGTGTTAAGAAATTTAGCTGAGGATATTTGTGGGCCTATTACCCTTGGCATACCCTGGTTTAGGATACGGGTAATAGGATGAAAGAGAACTGACATACTTGCTCAGAGGTAACGAGGACATGGTAAGTAGGAAAGTTCTTTGAACGTAGAGTCTTCCTACTCAGAGGTAATGAGTACATGGCAGGAGCGAACTCGACGGAGGGTATTAGTGGTCAACAGAGGACATTTGTGGTCAACAGAGGACATTTGTGGTCAACAGAGGACATTTGTGGACCCATTACCCATGGCGTACTCCGATGGTGGGTACAGGTAATAGGTCGAAAGGGGATCATCATACTTACTCAGAGGTAATGAGGACATGGCAAGTATGAAGGTTTCTTCGACGGAGCCTTCCCATTCAGAGGTAATGAGGATATGACAGGAGTGGGCTCAATGAAGGGGGTACGTAGAATAACTCGGAGGTAATGAGGACATGGAAATTCTATGTAGGGGTGATTTGTTTTTGGCGGAAATGGGACGACTCAGAGGTGATGAGGACATGGTCGTCTTGGAAATTTGTGGATCGATTACCCTTTTTGTGCACTGGGAGTGTGGATATTAGATCATGAGGGGGGATCTCCTTTGGGAAGGAAGTTCAGAGGTATGATCATACATAACTTCCTACCTGAAAGAGTGATCGGGATGTGAGTTCAGAGGCACCATCGGGTATATGACTCGAGAATCTGAAAAACTATGAGGGTGAGTTCAGTGGTATCAGCGGATACATGACTCGAAGATCTGGAAAATGTTGGAATCAAAGTGTAAGTTCAGAGGTACCAGCAGGTACATGACTTGGGAATTTGGGATATGAGTTCAGCGGTACAAGAGGGTACGTGACTCGATAAGTTGGAAAATTAGGGGGTTGAGTTCAGAGGTACCAGCGGGCACATAACTCGAAGCTCTGGAAAATGTTGTTTAAACATAGTATTTCTTCAGGAACTTGCCGTTGACGGGCAACATGAGCAAGTCTCCGTTCTGCTTGGCGAGGCGGTAAGCACCATTGGAGAACACGACCTCGATGATAAATGGGCCTTCCTATTTTGGCTGGAACTTGCCGGTGGTTATGTGAGTCATGACCATTGGCCTCCTGACTGCCAAAACAAGGTCGCCCACTTAGAATGTTCTGACTTTGACCTTTTTGTTGAAGGCTCCTGAGATGCGTGCTTGGTATAATTCGATCCCTTGCTGAGCTAGGAGGCATTTTTCATCTAAGGCCTCTAACTCTTGTAATCGACGTCGGTAGTTATTATCCGTTGTCAATTGATAAGTAAGGGCGACTAGGAGTGAGGGAATCTGAGTCTCTAATGGGAGAACTGCCTCACTCCCGTACACCAGAGAGAATGGGTATTCTCGGTGGCTGTTCGAACCGTGGTGCGATAAGCCCATAAGCACTCGCCGAGCTTCTCGTTCCTGTCGCGTTTGTTGGAGGAGACAAATTTCTTGAGGAGTTTGATGATTGTTTTATTGAATGCCTCTGCTAACCCGTTTGCTGCCGGGTTGTATGGTGTCGAAGCGACATTCTGAATGCGGTATTTATCGCAAAATCGGTAGAATGCGTGGCTTATAAACTACGGACCATTATCATGGATGATCCTTCGAGGCAGTCCAAAGCGGTAGATGATGTGGGCTTCAGGAAGCTGATTACGTTCGAAGTCTTGACTTCGGTGAGTGGGACAGCTTCTGCCCACTTTGAGAAGTAATCAGTGATCGCAAGTATGAAGCGATGTCCTCGGGAGGAAGGTGGGGTGATTGGACCAATGATATCCATTCCCCGTGCTTCGAATGGCCAGGACGCCACTGTCGGATGTAGAAATTCGGATGGTTGGTGAATGAAGTCTGCGTGGACTTGGCAGGCCTTGCATTTTCGGGCATAATCTATTGCATCAGCCACCATCGTGGGCCAGTAGTAGCCCATCCGGCGAAGGCGGTCTTGCAGCTTAGGGCCAGGCTGATGGGCCCCGCAGACACCGTCATGAGCCTCTCGTACGGCTTCTTTGGCTTCTGCGTTTGACAAGCACCGAAGTAGTAATCCGTCGTAGGAGCGGCGATACAGCATTTTCGTCTCTGTATCGTAGAAGAATCTGAGAGAACGCCGTCTGATAGAAGTAGCCTCCTTCAGGTTCTCGGGCAGGATGTCGTAGACCACGAAGTCTATGAATGGTTGTCTCCAGTCTGGTGCTTCGTCGATCATCTGAGTAGAATAGCTCGCCATGGCTTGAACGTTGTTCTTGGGGCAGACCAGCTCACGGCCGATTATATCGACCGAATGATGAGAGTGGTTTGGCACTGCTAGGGAAGCAGCCAGGCCTGCTAGGGCATCAGCTTCGATATTTTGGAGTCTGGGGACGTGTTCGATGAAGAATCCCTCGAATGATGAGATAATGTTGATCGCTATTTGGTGGTAGGGGATCATGTCTTCATGGCGGACTTCGTACGTCCCCCGGATCTGGTTGACGATTAATTGCGAATCGTCGTATGCTTCAAGGTATTCTACCCCCAGTTCTCTTGCGAGTTGGAGGCCAATGACCAAAGCGTTGTACTCGGCCACATTGTTAGAGCAGGGTTCCGTGAGAGAGTAGGCACGATTGATTACTAGCCCGGTAGGAGAGACCAATACTACTCCGACTCCGACGACGATGTTCCCCTTGGGTCCGGTTCTTGAAGCGCCATCGAAGAACATCCGCCATATGTTATCGTGGGTGGTTGTATTTGAATCGGCGACCTCATCTGGGATTTCTTCGTATATTCTGGATGATTCCGATCCTGGATGGGCCGCCAAAAAGTCTGCCAGGGCTTGACCTTTGACAGCCTTCTGCGGGACGAAGATATGATAGGGGGACAGCAATATCGCTCATGTAGCGAGGCGGGAGCTGAGTGCCCCTGGTTTGGTCATGAGGACCCTGAGAGGGTTGACTCGCGAGATCACATGTATGGTTTGCCCCGTGACATAGTGCCGCGTCTTTTGAATGGTAAATACCAGGGTGAGGCATTCTTTCTCCACAGCGGTGTATCGGTGTTCGGGCCCGACCATCATTCGGCTGAGATAGTAAATGGCCTGCTCGTGGCCTGCGTCGTTGTTTTGTGCCAGCAGGGCACCGAGGGAGTGTTCCATTGCTCGTACATAGAGCAGAAATGGTTTTCCAGGGACCGGGGCCACCAGGACTGGAGGATTTGATAAATATTCTTTGATGTCATCGAAAGTGCGCTGGCATTCCTCGTCCCATACGAATGAGACTCCCTTCTTCATGAGGTGGGTGAATGGTCGGCATCGCCCGAAGAGGTTGGAAATGAACCTCCTGATATAAGCTAGCCTCCCTTGGAGGCCTCTAAGTTTACGGAGATTTTTCGGGGGACCCATCTCCATGATTGCCCTCGTTTTCTCGGGGTCTACATGGATACCCCGTGCAGTGATGATGAAGCCCAAGAACTTCCCGCTGGATACGCCCAAGAACGGTTTTGTAGGGTTCATCTTCAGATTGTGGGCTCACATTAAGTTGAACACCGTTCTCAAGTCTTGCAGATGATCCTCCTTACGGCGACTCTTGACGGCGATGTCGTCGACATAGCATTCCACTGTCTTGCGCAAATGTTATCTGAAAATGATACTCATGGCTCGCTGATATGTAGCGCCAGCATTCTTTAGACCGAATGGCATGACTGTGTAGCAGTATGTGCCAATCGGGGTTCGGAATGAAGTATGCTTTTCGTCGTCGGGAGACATCTTGATTTGATTGTACCCCAAGAATCCATCCATGAATGACATACGTTCAAAGCCACATGTATTGTCGATCATGATGTCTGTGATAGGAAGGGGAAATTCATCTTTGGGGCATACCTCGTTTAGGTTGCGGAAGTCGATGCAGATTCGAATCTTCCCATCTTCTTGGACGGGTACTATATTGACGACCCAATCAGGATGTTGCTCTTCACGAATGAAGCCGCTGGCTATTAGCTTGTTGACTTCGGCTTCGATTGCGTCCATGACGCCTGGACGGAAGCGTCGTTGTTGCTGCTTGACTGGCTTTGCATCTGGCCGTATATTGAGTTTGTGGAGAGCGATGTCAGGATTTAACCCCGGCATGTCTTCATATCTCCAGGCGAACACATCAATGTATTCTCTGACAAGTTCTAACAGCGACTCTCGTTCTTCGTCAGTTAGGCTTTTACTGATAAAGATCGGTTTTGGAGAAGATTTGCTGCCGAAATCCACTTGTATGACTTCATCTTCAGTAGGAGGTTCTCTCAGTTCGAACCGCTTTTCCCATTGTGCGTCTAATTACTGGACCCATGGCTCTAGCTCAAGGATTTCGGGGATGTCTTCGTCTTCCTCGTAAGCGTCGGTGAATGCCATGTTGACTGACATGACTTGTCTGAACACATCTCCGATGCTGGTATCTGAGTCTAGAAGTCGGTGATCCGGTAGAATGTGACTGCCAGTCGCATTCTTTATCTGAGCTTTCAGGGGTCGTAGTAGGCGTTACATACCCTAAACCACATCGGGTTTTGTTATAGTAGTTCCGTGGTTTGCCCGTCGGGGCTGGCGTTTTCAAAGGTAATCGTCGTCCAGTGCCGTAGTTCAGTCCTGGCATTGTCTCTAGATCATACCCCTGTTTCTGCATGAGATATTTGGATTGAGGGCTATAGAGATACAGAGGCAGTCTTCCAGCGTCTGACCCGAAGTCGACTTCTTCCATGGCGAGGGGATGCGGGTTGTTCGTCCGGCCGAAGATGATTGGGTGGTCCCCTCCATCGATTATTCGGTAAGCGTCTTCTACTGGAGTAAGTTGGATAGCGGTGTACTCATTTGTCACCTGTGTATGTAGGTGAGTGCCTATACCGTGTTCTATAGCATACATTGTACATAGCTTATTGAGCTCGATGTAGTTCAAAGAACCCTTTATTGATGAAGGTATCTTTTCTAGAGGCATTATATCATCTGCGAAGGGAGCGTCAGTGTGGGCAGCCACATACTTGGCTAGCTCTGGTTCCTCTTCGGCTACCCCCTGTGTGAATGAAGATTGAGAGGGCGTCCTAGTCAGTTTGATCTTCAGAGGTTCAACTGACGGAGCGGAGCGTGGGGTTGGTAGACTAGCAACCCCCAGTCCGGCACTTGATGTGGAGCGAGGGGTGGCTGGTTCGCTTGAAGTGTCAGACCTCACATCGGGGTGACGACCTTTCTTAAGCAGGCGTATCGTCAGAGGTCCATCGGAGGGATTGAGCTTCTCTGTTTGGGATTGACCGACTCTCGACAATCTGATGGTAAGTGGCCCTGTCATGGGTCTCGGTACCTGGCCGGACCTTGGCAGCCGGATTCTCAACTGCTCTTCCTGTGCCGAGAGGCTGATCGCGTCCTTACGCAGCGTGGCCGTAAGGGGTGCGGAATTGCCTGGTTTGCGAGCCTGGAGGTGGATTGTCAGAGGTTCTTCTGATCCCGTGGTTGCTTCAACATCAGTTTGTTTACTTCCTCCTTCAAGGTGCCTCTTCGACTTTTCGTATAGACAGGAGTCCGAGTAATAAGATTCGACCCCTTTGAAGGGATCGATATCAGCAAATTCTGTCCTCACGAAGCCGTGCTTGTCGACATTTGAAGCATTGGTGTAGCGTGGAAGGCACGATCATGTAATCGTGTATCCAAGGGCGCCCCAAAAGGATGTTGTATGAAGTGTCGGCATCTATGACGTAGCAAGTGACTTCTGATTGGAGATCGCCAATATGATATTTCAGACGGATCTTTCCGATTGGGTAGCTCCTGCCCGAATTGAACCCGCTGATGGCGGTGTTTGTAGGGGTCAGGCGATGCATCGGGATGCGAAGATGATGCAGTAGTCCTTTTGGAATGATGCTTATGGAAGATCCGGGGTCAATGTGCATCCGGTCTACCTTTATGTCGCCGATGTAGCCTGTGTAGTAATGGGCGATCGTGTAGATTAGTCTTGATGAGCATGTCTTGTGGAGTGAAGACGATGTTGGGCATTGCTCTCGTACAGGCGCTGTCTTGGAGGTCTGCGGGCTGATTTTCCCGTGGGGTTGACCTGAGCCAGGTACGCATCGACATTTTGGAGTGCATCGCTCAAAGCTGTGCGGACATCCTTCGAAAGCCTCAGGAGTTCATATAAGGACAATTTGGCCGGTGTATTGGCCAATTGCGCCAAGATGTCGAAGTTGTAGGGCCTCTCCAGCCCCTGAGATATTTTCTTTCGGAGGGATTTGTCGAAGCGAGTCTCCTTCGGCCTAGGCTTGTCGGTCGTCGAAGGCTGAGCCGGTCCCGGAGCATCCGTGGTAATGGGCGGATGATCATCAGTCGAGTTTTCAGCCACAGGTTGAGATTGTGCTCCGGATCGAGTAACAACGGCCGTGACTTCCTCTTCATCTGCTGAGGTGGTGCGGCAGGATCTGACTTTTCCACTTTTTTTTTAGAAGATGGAGTGGACTGAGTTACCTCATGGACTAGGTCCGGATGGACCCACATGATTTCCCCTCGTGATGTGGTGAGGGGTACTAGACCAGCAGCTTGAGCAGGCAGGAGATTAGCAATCTCCATCGTTGCCAGAGGGATGGGTATAACCCCGTCCTGGGTCTCCGTTGGAGGGAAGCTGCCGAATTGTACGGACACCATGTTGGCTGCCACGGTTACCTCCTCGAAATCGATAGCTACAACGTTCGAGTCGATGAGGTTCTGGATATATCGTTTCAGTTGGTAGCAGTCGTGCGTAGCATGGTGGACGTAGCGGTGGTAATGGCAGAACTTTGGGTTCTCCAGATCAGCCGGCCGGCTCCCGTCTTGGTGGAGGAAGCTGAATCCTATCTCCTTATATGAGCATGTCCAAGATAGGCTTGACGTGACCGTCTTCAAAAGAGTAAGTAATTTGAGGCCATTGTTTGTCCGCAGGTTGCGACTCAGGCTTTGGGCTGTATCGGCCACCATAGCCTGCTTGCCTCTGTTGTCCGGTTGTTGGAGGGGCTACCCCCATTGTCGTTGGTGGTGCTGGGACGCTTGCTCTTGTTCTCTCCCTCTGAGATATGTAATCCCAGTTGGCGAGCCTTCTTTAATCGTTCTTCGGCACTTGTAGCACTAATGATAAAAGCCTTCCAGTCCTTGAATTGACTCTCGCCCATCCAGAGACTGATTGTTGGAAGTAGTCTCTTTTGGCAAATTTCAATCAAGGAGGAGTCCGGGTTGCCAGATGGTAACTTCATTGCGGTTTGACGAAACCGCTCAATGTAATTCCTCGTCAGCTCTTTCTCTCCTTGAATGACGTCCATAGGGTAGACATCGTGACGTCCTGCCCTACCTCATAGAACCTCTCCAAGAACAGGCGTTTGAAGCCAGCGAAGGAATGGATGCAATTGTCCGGCAGGTTGCGGTACCAATCGAAGGCGACTCCTTCCAATGCCCCAATGAATAACCGTGTCAGGATAGCGTCATCATGGGATAGATGGTCGGTAGTGACCTCGAAGTAAGTGATGTACCGACTTGCTGAGGTCTTGCCATCATAGGGGTTGATTTGAACGGCTTATATCTTGGGGGAATGGAACATCCCTCCATCCAGCAGGATATGGTTGCCGTATTCTGAAGTCTTGAGAGTTTTCCCTGGCGTGGAACATGGCTCGGAGCTCTTGAACTTCTCTCTTACTTCTCGAGTCTCATCTGTCGCAGTCGGAGCCGTTAGGGAGGATTATTGCCCGGGTCCGGTGCCGCCGAATTTGAATCTACGTTGATTGGGGGACCCGTACTTGTTTGGCCAGGTGTCATCCCCTGCAGATTAGGAAGTGCGCTTTGATCTCGTCTACAGATTTGACCAAGGCGTGCAATATGGCTTCCAAAGTATCGATGTACTGGCGATCACCGGAACCGCCTTGATTGCTGTCTGTCATGAACACCGTCTTCACATAAGGAGTGACGGAAGGAAGGAGTGGTGGAGGATGTACCCTCCGAGTTGTACCCGTGCATCGAGAAATTATCAGGATATGTGGGATGTTCTCTTCAGGTTCAGACTCGGAAGGAACACTACCCCGGCTTCGGAGCTTGCTTCGTCTAGGATGTCCTTGGGGACGTCGGTGTCTGCTGTATCCGTCGAAGGATTTGCTTCCTCAGTCCGTATTCCTGGAATATCGGATTGTCGTAGATGTTTGAAGGAGTGCTACCCCCAGTTCCGACGACCCCCAATGTTGTAGACGACGAACTTTCTACTGCAGCAGTTTTCGTCTTCGAACGGGTGTGTTGAAATACTCCAGTGGAGGATAACCCTTTAGACGACGGTTTCTTAGCTGCAGTAGTTGACACCTTTGGGCTGGAGATGCTCGTTTTCTTCCTTCTTCCCTTGGCAAGAATTTTCTATGCGGACTTGCAGGAGACAACAGGAGGTGCCTCGTCTTCTGAGCTCGGGTGATGTAGTCTTTAGAAGACGGATGGCCAGTCTTCCGTCACCGTCGCGTTGCTGCAACAGCAGTTGACGATGATGGGTGCATTGATGTCCGTGTGAGGGCTCTTTACACCCCGAAGCTCCTTCTCTTTCCTTGCGTTTGTGGAGGATAACCTCACGCAGGTCAGAGGAACCACTTTGTCTGTTTGCCGCGGGGGCTGGACCTGAGTGGTCTTATACAACTTCCCATCAGAGGCCCGCGTGATAATCAGCGGGACGCCCCGATAGTCAGAGGTTGGGGCAGTCGCCTGGACTTGATGAGCCTGCGCTGCCCTAGACTTCCTCCTTTTAGCACTTGTGGGTGCGTAATAGGAGGAGTCTAAGTCGAATACCACAGAGTCTGGATTATCATCCAGATAATGATCAGAGTCAGGACCGCATGAGAGCCGGTCGAAGACTGATCGAGAGAAGCGTAGGACGGATGCTATGCGGCTAGCATTGGGTACCGTACAGGCTGTCTGCATACGGCTGTCTTTTGTTGTAGGATGAGTCTTTATGCGGTTAGGAGTCACGACCGTTGCAGGCTGACCTTATGCGGTTGGCATCTGTGGCCGCATGGGTTTTTTGCAAGCGATTGACTTTAATAGCCGCATGAGTCTCATCCATACGGTTGGCAACTATAGCCGCATAAGTTATGCGGCTGACAGATGTGGCCGCATGAGTTTTCTTTATGCGGTCGGCGGTTGTAGCCGCATGGGTTTTCTCCCTGCGGTTAATACTTTTCTGCGGCTCGGATTGCGTAGAGTTCCTCTTTGTCCCTGCAAGTCCAGCATCATAGTGTTTTCTTCTGCCGGACTTGGGGACAGCAGAGTTGTCTACGGTCTGAAGTGGGGCCGCAGGGGAGTCTTTCTCGCCATCTTGAGCGATAGAGAGTACCTCATCAAGGGCTTGCGGAGGAGCAAATGATTTTGGCCTCCACTCTTTGCGAGCCTTTATAGTGCGGGTGCGCTTCTGGACCGGGCCAGGGCTACCTTCAGAGAGCATCTCTTCGACACGCCCATTGGTCGAGAGCGTACGACCATCTTCTGTTGTGTAGAGCCAAGTTTGGCTGCGTCCGATTGCGTCACCAACTCCTCAGCCGTGGAGAAGTTAGTCTCCAGCAGAGTCGCCATCGTGTTTGCCATTGATTGTAAAAGTACAGAACAATTATCGGAGGACTGAACTTAGACTCACAATACAAACTCGCTCGTACAAAGAAAGCCTAGGGACGAAAACCTAGGTACAACAGTCTAAGTACGATTGTTTATTTTAGATTCTGGGGGGTGACGATAGAGGCTCGGGAAAGCGACGGCCGCTCTGCCTTACTCCTTGGACGATCGGTACGCAGCCTTGACTCGGGAAGATCTGCTTGGTCGTTGACGAAGAAACGCCTTCTTGCTCTCTCTCTGATTGCTCTCCTGGCTTCTCTCTCTCTGTGTATATTCTCTCTCTGACTATGGGGGAAGTCTCTCTATGTATACGTATTCTTCTCTGGTTTTTTTTTGTATATCTCTCTATATCTCACAAGGGAATGGCACCTTGTTATTTATAATAGTGGGATATGATCGCTAGGGTTGCCAATGATTAGCTCTTGGAGATGGCGGCGGCCTGGAGATTGATCAATCCAGGCCGTTTATTTCTGATTGTGACAAATCAGAACCATTAAGGGTAGATTACACCAAATCTCCATTAGCAATTAATGCTGATTGGCATAAATCTTCCTTATAATGATTCTCTCATATCTGCGAATAAATCAAATTTATTCTCCTGCCACGTGCCCCAGATCATTGGGATTCGACCCGATCTTAGATTGCCATAAATCTGGGAGATTGATCGGCTAAGGACACGTGTCCTGAGAGCCAATGGTGAGACTGGAACCGCATGCAGATTGGGCCGCATGAGATTTGGGCTGCATGAATTTTGGGCCGCATAAGACTTGGGACACGTGTCAGGACTGTCTGGGCAGTGGCCCCCTCCTTCAGACTTCTGAACCATATGATGAGCCGCATGAACCGCATAATGGTGTGTCTGCTTGAGCCGCATAGGGATGATTCCACTCGAGCCGCATGGGACAGCTTCACTCTGAACCGTATGGAAAGTCTTCACTTCGAGCCGCATAAGCACACCCACGTGGCAGGGCCACGTGGCATTTTGTTGTTCTCGGGGGATCGTGTCAGAGATTTCTTTCTCTTCCCTAGAGATTCATCATCATGACAGAGTCATAATTACCTGCTTTGGTGTCAGGTCTGTCAACTTTTCAGAGGGGTCAGCCGTCAAAGCAATTAATGCAGCATGGATCGGAGGGGAGCACTGTCACGCCACATGTCTTCTGAGCCGTATGGAATGCCTCCGGCCGCATAGCTCCTTATGCCGCATGACTCCCTGAGCTGCATGCGTTTTCTGAGCCGCATGGGTCCTTCTTGGCCGCATGAGTCAATTTCTTTAGTATTTTCTATGCTTCTACAATATCACCATGGATTTCGTATATGGGTTACCGCGTACACCAGGAGGAAAAGACGCAATTTGGGTCATCGTTGACAGGTTGACCAAATCGGCCCATTTCTTGCCATTCAAGGTGGGTACGTCTACAGAGAGGCTTACGGAGTTGTACATGCGGCAGATAGTCAGGATTCACGGAGTTCCCGTCAGCATTATCTCAGATCGGGATAGTCGTTTTACTTTCCATTTCTGGAGGAATCTGCAGACTAGTTTGGGCACTCAGCTCAAGTTTAGTACTGCATACCACCCCCAGACGGACGGACAGTCAGAGAGGACTACTCAGACACTAGAGGATATGCTGCGGACGTGCGTCTTGGATTTTGGAGGTTCCTGGGAGGATCATCTACATTTGGTGGAGTTTGCTTATAACAACAGTTATCAGGCCAGCATTGAGATGCCACCTTTTGAGGCTCTGTACGGGCGTAGGTGTCGTACACCCTTATCTTGGGATGATGTTGGAGAGCGAGCTTTACTGGGACCAGATATGGTTGTTGACGCAGTCGAGAAGGTGAAGCTCATCAGGAACAGACTTCGCGTGGCACAGGACAGATATCGGCACTGGGCCGATAGCCACCGGAGGTCGTTGGAGTTTGAGGTACAGTTTTAGAGATAGGTTTAGAAGTAGGTTGTATTTTGTTTGTTTGATTGATCGTATTTGATTTTTAGTAACTTGAGACCTTGCTTATGATTAGGTTGGAGACATAGTTTTTCTACGGATATCTCCGACTCGTGGTACGATACGTTTTGGTCAAGGTGGAAAGCTTAGCCCGTGCTTTATCGGCCCTTTCGTTATCAGCAGAAGAGTCGGTGACGTGGCATACAGGCTAGACTTGCCACCTGTACTAGTGGGAGTTCACAACGTATTCCACGTATCACATTTGAGACGGTACGTGGCAGACCCTAGCCATGTGCTTGATCATTCGGAGATCGAGGTTGGACCTTCTCTCAGTTATCCAGAGCAGCCTGTGGGGATTCTGGATCGCCGTGAGAAGGTGCTGAGAAACCGGGTGATACCCTTGGTTCGCGTCGCATGGAGGCATCATTCCAGGAGAGTCGACCTGGGAGCGGGAGGATGAGATGCGCGAGATACCCATATTTGTTTGTACCGTGAGGTATGATTATCTATCCTTCTCATCTGTTAGTTTCGCCCTTTTAATTTCGAGGACGAAATTATTTTAGGGGGGTAGATTTGTCACTACCACATCTCTAGCTTGAGGGTATTTTGGTCATTTTTAAAATTTTGGAATTATTAGTATTAATTATAATTATTAGAATTTTCAGTAATTTTTAGTATAATTGATTTGGTGCTATTATTGACTTTGACTCAGGGTAACTTAGAAGACTGTCCTAGAAGCTAACCTAGGTCATGACTACTTGGTTAGAGTGTGTAACCCTAGCTTGACCTAAATTAGTGATATCCAACAAATTAGAGTTTATTTGGAGAGAATAGGAATTTATTTGGCTAGAGAATGGCTTGTGGTTTCACAAGTCATGATTAATGACTTAAGCCCATAGAGGCCCAAAACCCAACACCATGTAGAACCCTAACCTAGCCCAACACCCCCATGGGCGGCCAACCCTATCCCCCCATCTATTTAATGCCTCCTCAAAGTTAGGGCTAGCCTCCTTTAGAAAGTTTTCAAGTTGGAAAGAGAGGTATGCTCCATCTTTAGAAATTCCTAGAAAATCCAATTTAATTCCTTTTCCATCCAAACCAATTTCAATAGGTTCTAAATTTCTTCTACTTGCTGTTTGTTTTGAGAAATTTCAGAGTGTGGACAATTTGAAGGAGTTTTGGTGCCTTGAGGATCCACTCACGTTGGAGCTTTTTGAGCCATTGCAAACCCTAGGTAAATCTCTAATCCACACCATAAATTTCTGTTATTATTGCATTTTTAGGAAGCCCTAGGTCTACCCTAACTGTAGGTATAGCTATTCCTAGGTTTTGTGTCCAATACGTGTCCGTATCGGACACGTATCAGTCCTGCATGAATGTGTTTGATGAAATGCCCAAAGGGCATTTCGATTTGATTTTTAGATTGTTTCTGAATAGGAAATTAGGGTTTATTGTTGCTTATGGGTTTCTGGTATTCTGAGGTCGTTTTGGTGTCGTGTCGGGTCGCGGTGGATACGGGAACACGCAGGGTGCCACGCGTGCACGAGCAGTGTTGCTTCCCCTTCTGCTCGGGGTCTCCTGTGCACAACACGCACCATGTGGACACGTAATATTGGACACACGGTGCGAGCAGTGACTGACACGAGGTTCCCAGAGTTATAGGACCACTCGTGTCGTGTCGGGCATGGTATCGTGCGCGCACGGGGCGTGCAATGTGCGTGAACGGTTTCTGGTTTTTCTTTCTCTGTTTAATTCTGTTTTTTGGTTTAAATTATGAATTAATTTGCTAAATTAGATCCTGTATATGTTGTTAATCCCTGTTGATTGAGTTTATGTTAGTTTAGGTTATTGATGTGAAATTTGATTCGAAATTGGGTTAATTGCATGTTTACTGATACCACATTCATTTCCCATTTCCTTAACTGTTATTCCTATTTCAATTGATGTTTTTCATTGTCAATTACTCCCACATAATTGTTAGTTCATGTTTAGCTTAATGTTACATTCGAATTTGGCTTTTGTTTGAGAATGGGATAATTAGACAATGAGTTGATTCGAATATACTTGACAGATACACTGTTTTTCTCCTATTACCTGAATTGAATTCTTCCTTAAACTATAACTGAATGTTGATTCAATTTAATAAGAAAACTTATATGTTTTAGATTATAATATGGTTCTCCTATATGAGTTCTAGCTGTGTGCTTGATTTGGGATGTTTGGTATTGAGTTGGGCTTCGAATTTGTGACTGGGAACTATTATTCATTCCCTTTTAACTGAAATGGTTTACATATTACTGTCATGTTTTTTTTCACACTGTTGTGTTCCACACACATATGAGCAATGTATATCACTGAATTCTAGTTATCATCTCGCTGATTTTTCTTTCCATTTGCAACTCTTATTTAGTTCCCTAAAAACCTGAGATTAGTTTACATGTAACTGTCATGTGAACCAATGATTAGCCACTGTTTTTCCTTTAAAACTTCACTATGTGTACCACATTTGCCCTATTTTTATTACACACAGGTACACCTTCAACTGTTAATATTTTTCAGATTTCATATTGTTAGTTAGCTCACTGTTTACTTTCTATTTTGCTCACACACACAATGTAATCACTGTTCTTCCTGAATCACTATAGCATTAAAATGATTCCCTGTTTTCCTTGGCATATGTACACTGTTTGCATTGACACCACACACAGGTTCAAGCCTTCACTCACTCACTGTTTCATAGTACATCACTATTTTGAAAATAAACTGATTTCCAGGATATGATGTTAGCTACTGATTTCTATACCCTGTTTTCTATTCCTTTTTGCACACACAACTGTAATGTATCACTACACTATCATGTCTCTCACATATACACCCTATGCCATATCTCACACACACACTCATGTCTTCATTCACATACACATGTACACCATCCTATCCCCTTCTCCTTATCTCTCTGTATGTATATATGTGATGTACATATATGTATCCTATATATATGTGAGTGTACTATATTATATTAGATACATTATTAGGATGTGTGTTACTATGTTATATTATATAAATATATCAATGAGTGTATTATATTTCAGATTTATATTGTTGTGTATATGTGATATGGTTTGGTTTTAGGCATGGTATTACCTAATAGCCTATGGCCTATGAGTGTGTCTGTTTGCCTAGTGAGTCTAGATTGGACTTGTATAGCCTTGTTAGACCTAGAATAGACTAGTTAGACTAGTATAGACTTGTTTGACTTAGGTGTGACTTAGTTGACCTAGTTTGACTTCTAGGGTTGACCAGAGTTGACCAAGAGTTGACTTTGGCCTAGATTGACCTAGAATCATGTAGAATGCATTGACTTGCATCTTATTATCATTTAGACTCATAGTGACTTGTACTGTTCTATAGGAGACAGACACCCACTCCTCGGACAGTAGATATTCTCTAGATTCTCAGGATACAGGCGAGTACATTCTCTGATCATTTCATATCCTGCATTAGGAGTATATTTCCTGCTTTAGATTACTTTACATGATGCTGACACATTGGAAACATTAGTACTATATGGATCTTGTCGTACGATATTATCCCCTTAGCGGATACATCGGGTATTCGTGGTCGTGTACTTTATCGTGAGCATCGTGTACTCCTTGTATTCGTGACATTCGTGTACAAATCGTATGAAATCGTGTATATTCATGTATTAACATGATCTTCGTGTACGACCATTCTTCGTGTATAATAACATAACTTGGCTAGATCCTCGTGTGTTGATTGGGGCGGGGGAGTAGAAGTGGTTATGTAATCAATCCAGTAGATTACTCGTGTACAACATCGTGTCGTTTACATAACCGTCTTGTGCTCTGAATCACTAGTCACTGATAGTTCTCTATATACTGTATCTATTTATTTACAGTCTTTCTTTTTATCATGTTATTTCCTTTAGTTTCTTGTATCTTACTATCTAGCATGATTATATATCCTGACCTGCGATGATTTGTTGAGATGTACTGTGCTCGCTCCTGTCTTGACTGGACCTGTTGAAATATTACAGAGGACGAGGCTGAGGCTTTCTGGCCTACATATTACGGTGCCACCCTAGATGAGTGCTTGGACTTGGACCAGCAGCAGGACTCACTAGCTGTGGATGACACTCCCTTAGACTAGGATGTCTTAGTTTTTATGGATTACTGTATATAGATTTTGAGATTTTGGGATATGTACTTATTTTAGACACTTAGACTTCTGGATTGTATCTCTGTGATTTCTTCTGTTCTGGATATTTATCTATCTATCTATCTTTCATGTTCTACCTTAGTTGTGATTGAGACTGCATTTGCTATGTCACCTCCATTCGGAGAGTATATACCGTACAGGTACCTTTATATTGTTAGATGTTGACCTAGGACAGCGTTCTACACCCGCCACTGTGGCGTAGGATGGACGTATCCACGTCTCGTGCCCTTACTCTAGGGTGCGGGTCGTGACACCTTGCACTTTCAACCCATCGCCCTTAACTATATGGAGGTCACTAGCTTTCCGGGCTAGAATGGACTTATGTTTTTCAAATCGAATATGTAAGACGATGATCACTCTTTATGCGGTTGCTAACCAAACAAATCAGAGGACCCCTGAAATACTCGGTAAGTGACTTATCACATTCAATAGCATGTCGCTAACCGTCTATAGAAGTGCACCAACAATACCAACTTCATCTAATATCCCTCCTCGGCCGAACGATCCCAGCGCCTGGTGTACCACGTTCGAGGGATGCTCGTGCACAGGCTTCTTATATATTTAAGTCTATTTGACCATGCAACGCATCTTATCTTTCATACAACCAAGCAAGTTTATTTATCCTATTTCAATTGGCACAACGTCCCAATGTTCTCAACGAATGCCCCAAAGGCCATGAATATTTCATAGGCACCATGCCGCATCGACAGTTATGTCACATCCATGCAATAATGTTCTCTTCTTACAACAAAGCCATCTTTTGTAGTCTTGATCACTGCACACCCTTGATATAGTTATTCGCCCTTTAGTTGTATCGTGCGTTCGATGCACGCTATAAAGTTGTATTTCAATGTTCTACGCCCTAGTGTTCAACGTGTTATACTTATGTTTTGTCCTTCCGACTCGTGCAACTGAGGCACGTCTCGATAAGGTATTCAATGTTCTATCGCTCGTGCACTGAGGCACTCGGCCGATATAGTCTTTCAATGTTCTAGCATGCTAGCCGTTAGCAGGGGCACTAATGACTTATGCACTGAGGCACTCGTCGATACGATTATCCCATGTTCTTATGGCTTGCGCACCGAGGCGCTCGTCCTTGCGATATTCAATGTTCCATAGCGACTCATACATTTGATGTACGATTCATTTTAATTGTTCTATCGAGTGTTCGACACGTACTACGTTTATCTCTATATCGATCCACGCCCGTGGTCTCGATAGGTTAACTCAGCATACAATAATATATTTTACTTAGGCATGAAGGAGTAGGAAAGAGAAGTCAATGTCCCCCCACCTTGAGTCGATACGCCTTATCGTTTCGTCGAGCCAGTACGGCTCGATTTTATAACTTCGTTGCACGGCCAACTCTCATGACTTAGCCATTCGAGCACTTCGTGCTTCATTGAATTATACGTTCGATTTGGCTTACCGTGCCAATGCCTCAGTCCGTCGTACGGCCACGATTGGTTTCGCGGACCCCTTTCTGAATAAGGCAAAATATTGACCTCTAATATTTAGCGTAAACGTATAGCCTACACACGAAACCAACTAAAATCAATACTTATCCGATTCGATCAATTACCTTGTGTCGATTCAATTTCTTAGAATCTTCGAACCGACTCACTGTTTTGCCTCGGCCAACTTAACACTTGCATCGATCTTACTCGATGTGCTCCTCGGGTCAATGTAATTATCCGACTCAATACATCCTCTCGGGACAACGTAACATCTTTGTATCGATACGCATCGATACGCAATCGGGTCAACGCAACTCTTCGAGTCAACGACTCAGCATAATGCACCGTACGGAGTATTACAGCCCACAAGGAGTTCGATGTAATAAGCCTCCATGTTAACTTCATCCCTGCAACGTCTCTCAGCACCCGCAGACCCAGTCCACCTTCTGTTTTTGGTCTACATAGTACGTCTCACCCAATGGCATGCACTACCTCGTCATATGAAGTTAGCGCATATTTTTTCAATTTTACCAATCGTAATAGATGGTAGCATGATTGATTGCAACCATTATGATGTCACAACTAAAATTACTGATCTGACTATCTCTATACGTCCGCCGAATGAGAGACTCTGGGCGTGCCATCCTTCTATTCTCCGCTGAACATATTCTACTAGACTTTTCCAGTCGATGTCCTTGGTGTAGTTAGTGGACAGTGGGATACCCAAATACTTCACAGGCAGCTCTTCCCGCTCAACGCCAATAATATTTGCACATTCTTCTTTGTTAGGGCAGAGTTTGTTGAAATATACCTTGCTTTTCTTCCTGTTCAGGTGAAGCCCAGATAGGGTGCCAAATCCCTTTAAAACTTTTGCTAACTTTTGAAGTCCTTCCTTAGCCGGAACCATAAAAACTAGTAGATTGTCAGCATATATCAAATGGGAGATGTACGAATATACCTGGCGGTGCAAAGGTGTAATCTTTTGTGGTGCAATACAGAATCCATGAGACATGTGAAGTACTCCATGACAATTGTGAACAGGTACGGGGATAATGGATCCCCCTGCCGAAGACCCCCTATTGCTATGTATGAAACCATAAGGATGCCCTTTCAACAAGACAAAATATATGCGTAGAGATGCATTCCTGTACCCGAGCCACCCAAGTGTCACCAAAACCCATCATTCGCATCACGTGACATAAAAATTCTCGATTTACAGTGTCATATGTCTTACGTAAGTCCAACTTGATACAAGCTTTCATGCCTCCAATTTTGTTAAAGTCTCTAACCATGTCACGGGCAATAAGATTATTGTCCGCAATGGATCGCCCACTAATGAATGCTGCTTAATTCGGAGAGATCAGCCCCTGCATTACCTTCTCCATCCTTCTACACATCAAATGCGTAATAATCTTATATATGTAATTACAGCAGGCGATGGGTCAGAAGTCCGCCAATGATGTCCCTCCCTCCTTCTTAGGGATAAGAGTGAGGAAGGTGTGGTACATCTCCCGTAATAACTGCCCTGTAGCAAAGAATTATCTAACCACCTCCCACATATCTTTTTTGATCGTCTCCAAGTGAGTCTTGTAGAATTGACTCCTAAAACCATCTGGGCCTGGAGAGTTATTGGGGTCAGCATTTTTGACAATAGCTTCCACTTCTTCAATTGTCACCGAAGCAAGGAGGAGGCTGTTCCCTTTCGCTGTCACCAATCGCTTGCAAACTAGATTTTGGAAGCTAGTTAGATAGTCAGTTTGATTATAGAGGTTACTATAATACCTGATAGCCTCCTGTTGCAAGTCCGTCTCCGAGCTCGCTTCTTTCTCGTCGTCCTAGTAGCCTGGTGACAGAATTTCGATGTCTTCTGGTATTAATCATATCATAGAAGAACTTCGTGCATTTGTCCCCTCTAATAGCCATACACACTTTGCCCTCTGTGCCAAGTCGATCTCTTCCTGCATCCGAAGTGAACTGACCTCTCGAACCTGTCTCTCCTCCTCTGCCAACTTCGGGTTGTGTAAATCATGTTGCAGCTTGTCTTGGAGAGTCTGCAGATTGCTTTCTTCCTCGGCGAGCAACCGGATTGGCTTTGCTTTACTCCACTATTTTAACCCAATTTTTATTACTTTTAGCCTATGAACGAATCTATATTAGGCACTGCCAATAACAACAACTCTTAGGCATGTGTCAACTACCCGCTCGTATCCTTCTTTAAAATGCCAACTATTATTATATCTAAATGGGTGGGGCTTGGCCATACATGTAGCCGAGAGGCGGCCACTTAATGGAGAGTGATCCGAAGTACCCACGGCTAGCCCTTCTGCTACTGCATTTGGAAGGAGTGCATCCACAGCCTATTACCAAGGGCTCTATCCAGTTGGCAAACTACTATTTACGAATAGCTTTATTGTTCCACATCCAAATGTCTTTCGTTCTATCCATCATTTGTAGACTGGATCAAAGTATGCATTCTTGAAAATCTTGTAATATAGTATCCGGAATTTGCCTGCCACCTATCTTCTCATGTCCATACATGAGAGCATTAAAATCTTCCATGAGTAGTAGTGGCAGTTTTAATGTATTTTCTGCCAGGATACTGACTTGAATTATATCCTTCCATAGCTCTTCCCTCCCTCTGGTCGTTGTGCCTATATACCGTGCCAAATAGAATTTTGAGCCCACCGTTATTTGAGATATAAGTTGTTTCGATAGGTGTACAACTTGTCCCTTTAGCACCCTTCATCCCATCTGATCTATATCCTGGCCATCCCACATAGTTGAAGATTATGCGCCTGCTTCCAGTTCTGGGGTGTCTTATGCGATAACATGTTCACTGACTTTTTGACTCAAGAATTACACAGATACTATATTGGCCTTTCCTCAGACTATATTGATTTTCTTCCATCTACCTAAGGAGCACGCCTCCCCCCCGACGTTCCAGGAGATTAACAACATTAATTGGCAAATGTGTCTGCTGGAATCTCTTGAGAGCTGTCAACTGGGGAATTGACATGCTCATCCGTCATCCCATCTAATTTCTCATGCTCCTGTCTGGGCTCTGCAGAATTAGGCGTGTGTAGCTCTCTCCACTTTGGATTGTCCATGCAAACATCTTGTAGAGACTCGATCATCTGTATTCTAGAGTCATTGATAGTAGCAACCGCTTGCCTCTTCCTACCGTCCATTCCTTTATTTTTTTCCTGGTTAGAAGTCATATCATGTGAGGTATCCTTCCTTTTGTCATTGTCACTTTCTTTTTCCATTGAGATGTCACCCTCCTTCCACTAGGTGGGTTGTTCGGCCGCGACTGGAACACCACCAGATCTCCAAACATAGGCGAGTTAGCACTTGGTTCCCCGAGTTGGCTCGACTATCGCAATACTGTGGTTCCTCCCATCAAGCTGTTAATGATATTTTCGATCCCATTGTTTAGTTCCACCGCCAAGTCTTCCTATCTATCTACCGTGTTGTTTCTATAACCTTCAGCACTTGTCTCTTCAATCGAAAGTCCCCTTCTATCTTTGTTGCCGTTAGGGTCATCCCCCATCTCAACATCTTCCGTCCTGACCTCTATATTCCCATCTGCCTCTGTAACAGCCTTTCATTCTTGGCTAGGGTGATCGAAACATCCACATCTACTACAGTCCGACGAAACCCGTTCATACTCTACCCGTTGTGTAAACACTTAACCGGTGTACTTCATATTCAATAACATTCGGAAGGGTCTTCCTGTCTTCAATTTCCATGAATGTACGGGCGAAACCCATTCGTGTTTGGTACGTTGCCGCTTCATCCGTCCTTATTGGTTTCCCTACCAAACTGGCCAATTTTGTAATCATGGATAAGCTCCAGTACTACACATGCAATTCCGGGAAGTGAATCCGTATCGGGACTGCGTATAGCACCTCTCTCTCTCATATTGGATGCTGGGCATCCATTCCTTCATTATAATTAGACGACCATCAAACGTCCATGGTCCTCCTTGGACGATCCTCTCCATATCCCCTTGTAGGTCGAATCGAACCAGATAGAACCCGTTATCCCGTGCGAAGAACTCCAAACTTCCTTTAGGTCATCATACTCGGTTCACATATGCCTTGATCTGTCCATAGAATGGCCTATTTCCCAGAACATATAATACGATAGAGTTTTTCCAGTATGATTCCGTTTCTTCAAGTTCCTCCGCTGTGAAGGATGCTCTTCGCTGAGCCCCCACCGTCTTGGGTTCAACATATCCCATCTGACCCCTGTTTGAATCCTCCCCGGAGCGGAGCAACTCCGCCCATGACTTGATCTTGATCAGTCCCCCGAGTACTTGTTTTCCTTTCTCCGCTGCAGGGATGCGCGTCATTTGTATCTTGTTAACTTCTTTAGTCACGGTGTGCTCCTTGTCCATTGGCCTAATCACCCCTAGGTGTCTTACCATGGTATCCTTCCGCCCACCTTATCTTCCATTATTTGTAGAGCCATAGACTTGCTATTGTGGTCTCCGATGTTTGACCCCCATCCTCGCCTCCGGTAGATTCGTCGTTCCATCTCGTGTCCCTCTGGATATGGTCCTTGCGCTTCGCCCTTATCTTCTATGAGTCACCGTCGTCCACCCTTCGTCTTCCTGCCTTCGTGACTGGCCGTTATCGGCTCCTCCATCCCAACCCGGATCCTATGCAAGGGTTCCCGGCGGTAGCCTTCCATCCAGCCCCTCATCGACGGTAATTCCCGTTAAACCTAGGTTTTCCCTTAGGGTTTCTCCTCCCGCATTCATCAATTTGTATATTGTATATATATATATATATATATATATTGTTTGCCATTAAATATCAAGAACAAAAATTACAGAGGAATTGAACTTGATAGCAAACTCACTTGTACAAAAGAAAGCCAAGAAAGAAATCCTAGGAAACAATCTAAGTACAATTATTTAGTTTTTAATTCGGGGGGTGACGATGGAGGCTCGAGAAAGTGTAGCAACTCTGCCTTACTCCTTGGACTATCGAACACAGTCTTTGCTCTTGAAGAAATTTGTCAGCCTTCGATTGCCAACCTTTAGCATGGGTGTGGTACCCTGCTATTTATAGTGATTCCTGCAATAGCAAATTTTGGACCGCATAAAGGACCACGTGACCACGTGTCTGTAACAGCACACAAAGACTCGATCTTGGGCTGCCAGCTATTGGAGGTTGTTGAGATTTTGTTGTAGCAAATTTGGGTGGTTGAGACTTGATCAAATTGCCATGTGTCCCCTCCACACAGTAGAGTCTGACTCATTTTGGCCGCATAGCGGCCTTAGGGGCCTTGCTTCTGTGGCTCAGCTCCGCTTGGCCACATATGATCTTTGAGAACCTTGCTTCTGCGGCTTGGTTTCATTTGGCCGCATGGGATCTATGAGAACCTTCCCTTGCGGCTCGAGTCCCCTTAGCCGCATGGGGCCTTCGAGAGCCTCGCTTCTGCGGCTCGAGTTGTCTTAGCCGCATGAGGTCTCCAAGGGCACTGCTTCTGCGACTTAGTTTCGCTTGGTCGCATGGGGTCTCCAGGAGCACTACTTCTGCGGTTTAGTTTCGCTTGGCCGCATGGGGTCTCCAGGGGCACTGGTTCTACGGCTTAGTTTCACTTGGCCATGTGGGGTCTCTAGGAGCACTGCTTCTGCGGCCCAGGTTTGCTTGGCCGCATGGAGTGATGGTTTGCATAAACTCAATCTTTTCCATGCTTCTACAAGACCCCCTTCAAAGTTTTAAAATTGCAAATTTGGAATACTTTGAATAAGAAGCATGGAGAAGAAACGTCAAGCCGCAGAAAAGTTTCGAGCCGCAGGGAGATCTCGGTCCGCAAGGAAATTTTGAACCGCAGAGAGACTCTGTCCAGTTGTCACTGCTGCTGCATTTAATGCTCAGATTTTGCTTTTAGATTTGGTGCCATCTTTTCGGTTACTGTGACGGTTATAAAGGATAGAATCCCGAAGGCCATCATTATCTCTTAGTGGGCACGATAACCGAAGCGGCGTCTATCCGTTTCTACGTCTTGGTAGCCTATAAATATATGGGCCGTACAACAGCGAGAGAACTCCTAATTCTTTTTTTGTTCTCTTCTTTTTTTGGCCTCTTTTCTTCCATCATTCTTTTCGCTCCTGATTAGCCATGGCCCCCAAAGCTTCCAAGTTGACCGATGCTGCTAACAAAGAAAAGGGGCTTGCCTCACCGTCGATAGCTGCAGGCCTATTCTCGGTTCATCCCAACGTAAAGGCTTCCATCCATGGTAATGATGGCAGACGAACGAGCGTTTTGAACTCAAATGGCCATGTCGCATGCTTTATGCGGGGCCTGATCACATTTCGTCGTTGTGCCATGGTTTCAATACCTTAAGTGCATATTTGGCCTTCATAGGGCACGTGCCGCTTGTGCTCTGTGTGACTGGGCCGTATGGACCGAGCCGCATAAGTATCGGAGCACATGCGGCTTGTACCCTGTTTGTATCGGGGCTGCATATGACCGAGCCGCATGAATCCTCCCATATCTGAGCCGCATATTCCCTTCCTAACTGAGCCGCATAGGCTCGGTTTTGACTAGGCCGCATAGCTGAAAAGGAGCCCATTCACTTTGTTTTCATATGACTATCTTCTTTCTTTGATTTTTTTGCAGCATCCATGCCGAAGGCTGAGACCATTGTGAAGGAGGAGATGCTGCCTCCTCTCATCAAAGAAGAGTCACCGCTTATTAAGGAGGAGGTGATACCAAAAGTTGAGGTAAAAGAAAAGCTGGCGTCTATTGGGGAGGAAATTACTTCCAAGATTGAAGTTGCTGTAAAGGAGGAGCCCAAGTCTGAGGGTAGTAGCACTGGGAGTTCTGACCCTCCTGCCCCCGTCGAGGACCTTAATCAAATAGATCGTTCGTATGCAAAATGGCTGAGGGAATGGTATATGCCTCAACACAACTATGATCCTTGACTGTAAGGATCCGTGGGTTGCCATGTAATTGATGTTTTCGGGAGTATGAATAGAATAAATGTCAGTATATTGTCTTGGTATTTCTGTCTGTCCTTAGCTGTAGTTTGTGTAATCCTTTACTTCCTGTCTAGATGAAGAAATGAAGAACTTTTTGGTTTGCTCATTCTTGTGACGAATCTGTGATGATTTTTTTTTTTTTGCTTATTATCCCTTTATGTACTGTGCACCGGTAATATATTTGGATAACCTTTAGTAGACCTATTACCCTTTTGCGCACTGGTAGTACGGGTAATAGATTTGGATAACTTTTGTGAATCTATTATCCTTTTGCGTACTGGTAGTGCGGGTAATAGATTTGAAACAATTTTGTGGACCTATTGCCCTTTTGTGCACTGGTGGTACGAGTAATAGATTTTGAGACAAAATCCAACAGAGGTAATATGGACGTGATAGGTTCTGTGGTCTTAACACCATAATTTTATCCTAGGTTGGGTACAGGTGTTAAGTCGAAAGACTATCGGTATCATAGGTAATATGGATGTGACACCCGATAATAAGGAATAATTTTTTGGTGGAACTATTACTCTTTTGTGCACTGGTGGTACGAGTAATAGATTTTGAGACAAAATCCAACAGAGGTAATATGTACATGATAGGTTCTGTGGCCTTAGCACCGTGATTTTATCCCGGGTTGGGTACAGGTGTTAAGTCGAGAGACTATCGGTATCAGAGGTAAGATGGACGTGACACGCGATAATCAGGACCAGAAAGTTTGCTCAGAGAGGACAATAATCCTGGTAAACTTTGACGGGGTGAAGCATCAGGGTGAAAGTTCAGAGGTATTATACATGACTTGTCACCCAGGGGGATGCAATATGACTCCACTCGAAGCTAACATAGTGTAAGTTCAGAGGTACTCGATGTACATAACTCGACAGTCTGGGAGATTTGGTGGTTTAAGGAAGTACCAGCATGTCCTTAGACATAATATTTCTTCAGGAACTTGCCGTTTATGGGCATCATGAGCAAATCTCCATTCTGTTTCGCGAGCCGATATGCGCCGTTAGAGAATACGGTCTCGATAATGAATGGACCCTCCCATATGGGCTGGAACTTGCCGACGGTTTTGTGAGTCATGACCATCAGTCTGCGAACAGCCAAGACGAGATCGCCTACTTGAAATATCCTCTACTTGACTTTCTTATTGAAGGCCCGAGAGATACGTGCTTGATAGAGCTCAATGCTTTGTTGAGCTTGCAAACGCTTCTCGTCTAAGGCTTCCAATTCTTCTAGACGTCGACGGTAGTTATCGTCCGATGTCAACCGGTAAGTGAGGCCCATGCGAAGTAAGGGAATCTGAGTCTCCATTGAGAGAACTGCCTCGCTCCCATACACCAGAGAGAATGGTGTATTTCCTGTAGCCGTTTGACTCGTAGTGCGGTATGTCCATAAGCATTCGCCCAGCTTTTCATTCCAGTCGTACTTGTTTGAAGACACGAACTTTTTAAGAAGCTTGATTATGGTCTTGTTAAAAGCTTCAGCCAGACCATTAGCCGATGGGTTGTTTGCCGTTTAAGCCACATTCTGAATTCTATTCTTGTCACAGAATCGATAGAAGGCATGTCTTACGAACTGCAGACCATTGTCATGAATGATCCTTCGGGGAAGTCAAAATGGTAGATGACGTGATGTTTTATGAAATTGATCATGTTTGATGTCTTTACCTCAGCCAGCGGAACAGCTTCAGCCCACTTGGAGAAGTCAGTGATTGCAAGTATAAACCGGTGTCCCCTAGACGATGGCGGGGTGATTGGGCCAATGTTGTCTATTCTCTATGCTTCAAATGGCCAAGAGGCCACTGTTGGGTGCAAGAATTTGGATGGCAGATGTATGAAATCTGCGTGGATCTGGCAAGCCTTATACTTCTTTGCATAATATTCGACTGCGTCTGCTACCATCGTTGGCCAGTAATAACCCATCCGACGGAGACGGTCCTGCAACTTCGGGCCAGGTTGGTGAGCCCCGTAAACGCAATCGTGAGCCTCGCGTAGGGCTTCTTTGGCTTCTGTATTTGATAGACATTAACAGTAGCCCGTCGTAAGATCGTCGATATAACATTTTTGTTTCTGTGTAATAAAAAAATCTGAGAGAACGCCTTCTGATTGAAGTTGCTTCTTTCATATTCTCAGGCAAGATTTCGTAGACCGCAAAGTCGATGAACGAAAGTCTCCAATCTTGCATATTATTGGTTATCTCGGCGGAGTAACTCGTACCTAGTTGAACGTTGTTTCTGGGACAGACCAGCTCATGGCCTATCACGTCGACTAGATGAGCATGTTTTGGAACCGCCAAAGAAGCGGCAAGGCCTGCTAGTGCGTCGACTTCAATATTTTGGAGCCTAGGAACATGCTCTATAAAGAACCCCTCCAAGGTTGCAATGATGGCAATTGCTGTCTGATGGTAAGGAATCAGGTCCGCATTGCGAACGTCGTATGAGCCTCAGATTTGATTAACAATCAACTGCGAGTCGCCGTATGCTTCTAGGTATTTGACTCCAACTTCTTTTGCGAGTCGGAGCCCGATGACCAAAGCGTTATATTCGGCCACATTGTTTGAACAGGATTCTGTGAGAGTATGCTCGGTTGACCACCAATCCAGAGGAGGAAATTAATAATATCCCGACTCCAGCGACGATATCACCTTGGGGCCTCGTTCTTGAAGCATCATTGAAGAACATTCGCCAAACGTCATCATGTGAAGTCATGTTTGAGTTAACGACTTCGTTTGGGATTTTTTCATAGATTCTGGCTGTTTCTGAGCCTGGATGGGCTGCTAAGAAGTCGGTGAAGGCTTGACCCTTGACAGCCTTCTGCGGAACGAAAATCATGTCGTAGGGGGATAACAATATCGCCCATATGGCAAGATGAGAACTGAGTGCGCATGGCTTGGTCATAAGAACCCTGAGGGGATTAACTCGCGAGACAACATGGATGGTCTGCCCTGATACATAGTGTCGTGTCTTCTGAATAGCGAATACCAAAATAAGGTATTCCTTCTCCACGACGGTGTACCTATGCTCCGGCCCCACCATCATTCGACTGAGATAGTATATGGCTTGTTCATGCCCTGTATTATTGTTCTGTGCTAGCAAGGTGTCGAGGGAGTGTTCCATCGCCCGTACATAGAGTAGGAAGGGCTTTCCGGCGACCGGGGCTACCAGAACCGACGGATTCGATAAGTACTCTTTAATGTCATCAAAGGTGCGTTGACATTCCTCATTCCATACGAAAGAGACGCCTTTCTTCATGAGTTGTGTGAAGGGTTGACATTGTCCTGAAAGGTTAGATATGAACCTCCTGATGTAGGCTAGTCTTCCCTGAAGGCTGCGAAGTTCACGGAGGTTCCTCGGTGGATTCATCTCCAGGATTGCTTTTGTACTATCGGGATCTATGTGAATGCCAGAAAAGTAATGACAAAGCCCAAGAACTTTCCGCTGGACATGCCCAGGAAGGACTTGCTGGGATTATCTTCAGGTTGTGCGCTCGCATAAGGTCGAATACTGTCCTCAAATCGTGTAATTAATCATCCTTGGAGCGGCTTTTAACGACGATGTCGTCAACGTAATACTCCACTGTCTTACGCAAGTGATCTATGAAGATGACGCTCATAGCTCGTTGATATGTAGCACCGGCGTTCTTTAGGCCGAAGGGCATAACTGTGCAACAATACATGCCGATCGGTGTTCGAAATGACGTATTCTTCTCATCACTAGGAGATATTTTGATTTGGTTGTATCCTGAAAAGCCATCTATGAAGGATATGCGCTCGAAGCCACACGTATTATCGATCATTATGTCTGTGATGGGAAGAGAAAATTCATCCTTAGGACATGCCGTATTCAGATTACAGAAGTCGATACAGATTCAGATCTGTCTGTTCTTCTTGACGACTGGTACTATATTAGCTATCCAGTCTGGATGCTGCTCCTCGCGGATGAAACTGCTAGCTATAAGATTGTTTACTTCCACTTCGATGGAGTTTATGACGTCTGGACAGAACTGCCATTACTGTTATTTGACTGGTTTTGCGTTCGGATGAATATTGAGCTTATGTAGTGCGATTTCGGGGTTTAGCCCTGGCATATATTCATAGCTCCAAGCGAAAACGTCGATATACTCTCTGACGAGTTGCAACAACGACTCCCGCTCGTCGTCCGTAAGGATTTTACTGACAAAGATTGGCTTTGGAGAGGATTCGTTACCGAGATCAACTTGCATAAATTCGTCTTTGGGAGGGTCTCGTTGTTCAAAGAGCTTCTCCCATTGTGCATCAAGTTGTTGGGCCTATGGCTCCAATTCAAGAGGTTCAAGTAGATCTTCGTCGTCCTCTTCAATATCAGCGTGTCACGCCCCAGTATCGAAATACGGAGACGGACTAGGCCAGCTACTCCATATGAGGTACGTAACGTCATACGGTGATCGTGGCTGTCGAGAGACTAGGGGGTACATGCTACAATCAAGTCTCATATGGACCCACAGAGTTCTATGTCTCAATCAATCAAATCACATCAGCAAACAAATGAACATTAAAGATAAAGCTGTAAGGCGTCCCTGACGCTTCATCAAAATGATTATGAGAGACTAGCTTTATAATTTAGTTATCTCAGAAAGTCAGGAGTACAAAATTATACACAGCTGCAGTCTGTTTAATTACAATTATGTACTGACACAAAATATCAAGTAATCCGGCTAACAGGTGCCGGTGGCTAAATGCCGCACAAAATATAAGCAGGAGTGGTGGAGAAGAAACCCACTCGAGTCCCCGAACCGCCATGCTCCTAGTATGTACCATGGATGTCAGGGAGGAAGATCGTGTCCTCTGGCTCTGCTACGAGATCTGGCCAAACAAAACCAGCGGGGTCAGCCCCGAATAGCAAGTACCGCCAAAGGGGCACAAGAGTTAAGATTAAAAACCCAGTTAATAGAATGACTGATAATTGTAATACTTATCCAACTATTATAGGGTAGCGCAACATCCTCGAACCCATATGGCACCCTTACAACCAAACAAGGACAAAAGGTGCCGCATGGAGTCGGGACGTGTCGTACTCTATAACTTTCACATAAGTTAAAAGGTATAAACAATAAAGTCTCCTGATCGTGACTTTGGTCGATAGCCTATCGCAGCACAAAACCAACCCAACAATCAAACAAGAACATGGGTTGGATCATGTACCATGATAGACCATGTTCCTCAGTCATTCACAGAAGTAGCACTTCACAACCAGAATAAGTCTTCCGTTCATAACTTCGGTCCACAGCCTGTCATAGTACGATAACCAACCCAACAATCAAACAAGAACATGGGTTGGATCCCGTACCATGACAATCCGCTTCCCTCAGTTATTCACGGAAGGTAATAAGATACACGCAAGTCATTTTCGCGGCCAATCAAGTCTATGAGTTTCTAGTGGGACGAGGTTATCCTCGCATCATGTTATTTCAAATCCTCAGATCGTATCTTTCCAGCAAGGCTAGCCAACCCAGGGGTTCGCGTAGACAGGTGTCATTGAGCACAGGTCCCTCGTAAGGCCACCTTGCCAAGACAATAATATATAGCAGAAATTAATCGGATACAGTCATCCACTCGTTGCGGATGATACAGTATCCGTGGAGACCAGCCGGCGCGTCAAGACAATATCTCAAGGCGGCTGGTGTAACACGATCTCAGGATTCTGCCCTCCCCATGCATCTAGTATATTTAGTTGTCTAGTTTAACCCTAGGTAAAATCTTGGACTTACATGCTGTGGCCTGCATGATTATCCTCCTAAATGTCGCACTCAAGTACGAGTACCCCAAAAGAGGACCCATGTCAATCAGTATGTCAACATGTTCTACCCTCCTTGGTGTAATGCATCATTGCAAATATGCCACGTGGAGTTACGAGTCATTTGTCGAGCATGAACGAGAACTGGGACATTCAGGTACAAGTATCAGGTAGGAACACTTTGTTCACCGGGGCACATTAGTGCTCATATCATGCTCAGGACAAAAGGCGTAAGGATATATAGCATACACAAATATTTACATATATATACAATATAATATATACATATAAAATATAAGGCATAGGGGAGTCCAGGTCAGAGCACGCTCAAGTCAGGCTACGCTCAGTTTAGCCTACGCTCAGGTTAGCCTACGCTCAGGTCGGCGTATGGAAGACTTACGCTCCCAAAAGGCAGCGTATGGACTCCATACGACTCCTTGTCACACAAGTGAGCGTATGCAAGACATACGCTCCCAATAGGCAACATATGGACTGCATACGACTCCTTGTCACACGGTGAGCGTATGCAAGACATACGCGCCCAAAAGGCAGCGTATGAGGACTCCATACGACTCCTTGTCACACAAGTGAGCGTATGCAAGGCATACGCTCCCAATAGGCAGCGTATGGACTGCATACGACTCCTTGTCACACGAGTGAGCGTATGCAAGACATACGCTCCCAAAAGACAGCGTATGAGGACTCCATACGACTCCTTGTCACACAGGTGAGCGTATGCAAGGCATACGCTCCCAATAGGCAGCGTATGGACTGCATACGACTCCTTGTCACACAAGTGAGCGTATGCAAGACATACGCTCCCAAAAGGCAGCGTATGAGGACTGCGCTGCGCTAAAGTGCGCGCGCAACTCAGTGGCACAAGCTAAAAAGCTCGTGCACTGCTCACTGTCTTCTCCAAACAGCAAGAACTCCATAGGTTGAACCCAAAGCTTTAAAAGTCCACGACTTGGTCAAAATAAGTCCAAATCCAACTTTTCAAAGGTCAAAATTAGGTAGAACAAAATTCTCTACAACATGGAACCATCAAAACTTGAAAATAATAAAGTTTGCTAGATCAAAACCAAGGAGATCCGAAAATGGGTAAAACCTAGATCTACAAAAATTAAAGCTTCAAAATGGAAAACTTCAAGTTCTAAACTAGTATAGAATGAGGAGAAGAACATATTTTAGCAAATAATTTTGTAAGAAAACATCAACAACATTTATGGATCCATCTCTTGAGCAAGTTGGTACTTGCCTTGGTTGGTGGAGGAAAGTAAATGAGAGGAAATAAATGAGAAAAGAGAGAAGGAAATGAGTTATTATATAGAATCTTGAACCCATGGGTTCATGATGAACCAAGGGGTTCATGATGAACCATTGGTGAACCAAGAATAGGTTACCCAAATGAGCCAAAACTGTAGGCCCAAATACAGAAAATAAATTACGAAATAATATTTTTGTCGAATATTTTGGGAAATGTATGAAGAAATACAGCATATAAATATCGTATAAATACAAGGTAAATACAATTTATTGGTTTTACATATTAAAATACGTATTCCAGGATCGGGGAGTGACATCTACCCTTCTTAGAAAAATTCCGTCCTCGGCGTTCCAGCCAAGACAGGATAGTGAAATCAGGACAAGCAAGGCACTCATATACAAGTTAACTATCATAGCAGTTATTATCATACATCACAAAGTGCAAAACAAGTAGGTGCAGATAAGCATGGAATCGTGTCAATAAGGCGTAAAAATATACCTCATTAGTCAAACAAATGCGGATACCGAGATCTGATCTCGTCCTCGCGCTCCCAGGTTGACTCTCCCGAAGAGTGATGGTTCCAAGAAACACGGACAAGGTTTATCGTCCGATTCTTGAGTACCTTCTCTCGCCGGTCCAAAATAGACACGGGTTGTTCCTCGTAAGTTATGTCGGTACCAACGACTAACTCAGAATGATCGAGGACATGACTCGGATCCGGGACATACCCACGTAATTAGGACACATAAAACACATCATGTATGCCAGTTAACGAAGACGGAAGGACAAGTCGATAAGCCACATCGCCTACCCGAGCGAGAATCTTAAAAGGACCAACGTATCTTGGACTAAGCTTTCTCCGGGTTCCAAATCTGATGATACCCGGGTAGGCAAAATTTGCAGAAACACTTGGTCGCCAACTCTGAACTCTAGAGGCCTACGATGCTGATCTGCCCAATGACGATGTCGGTCCTGTGCAACTCGAAGGCGCTCTCTGACCAAACTATCTCCACCGTCTGCGTGATCATCTCTGGCCCCAACAACTTTCGTTCTCCGACGTCGTTCCATGCCAAAGGGGACCTGCATTCCTTCCGTACAATGCTTCAAACGGGGCCATCTGAATGCTAGCCTGATAGCTGTTGTTATAGGAGAACTCCACTAGATGAAGGTGATCCTCCCAAGATCCGCCAAAATCTAAGGTACACGCCCGTAGCATATCTAATGTCTGAATGGTTCTTTCTGATTGCCCGTCAGTTTGTGGATGATAAGCAGTACTGAATCTTAACTTGGTTCCCAAACTTTGGTGTAAGCTTCGCCAAAATGGGAAGTAAACCGCGTATCCCGATCTGATACTATACTAACTGGAACACCGTACTGCCTTACTACCTGCCTCATGTACATTTCTGCTAGCTGCTCAGTAGTCTGTCCAACTCGGAAGGGAAGAAAATGAGCGACCTTCGTGAGTCGATCTACTATTACCCAGACTGCATTCTTGCCAGCAGGGGATCTAGGTAAACCGGTCATAAAATCCATCGTGATGTGCTCCCATTTCCATTCTGGGATAGAAAGCGGCTGTAGCAATCCTGCTGGTCTCTACTGCTCGGCTTTCACTTGCTGACATACCAGACACTTGGATACAAATCTCGCTATCTCTCTTTTCATGCCATTCCACCAAAAGAACTGCCTAATATCTCGATACATCTTCGTTCCTCCTGGATGAATGGAGTAAATAGAACTATGAGCTTCGGACATCACATTCTTGTCGAAGGTCTCCACTCGGTACACAGAGTCTGTTTCCAAACCTGAGCGTACCATCTTCATGAATCACTAACTCCTTCCTACGGCCTGATTCACACTCCGACCGCAACTTCTGAATCTGTGGATCTCCTGCTTGTGCTGCCCTTATCCTCTCTACTAAGGTTGACTGAATCTGCATACTGGTCATTCTTCCTATATCCCTTGGCAAAACTACTTCAATTCCCATACTCTGAAGGTCTTCTAGAATATGCTTCTGCAAGGTCAAGATAAAGGCACTGTCTCTCCTACTCAGTGCATCTGCAACTATATTCGCCTTGCCTGGATGATACTGAAGATCTAAATCAAAATCCTTCAGCAGTTCTAACCATCTTCTTTGCCTCATGTTCAAATCTCGCTGCGTGAACGTATTTCAAACTCTTATGATCAGTATAGATCTCTACCCGATCCCCGTATAAATAATGCCTCCACAACTTGAGTGAAAATACCACAGCTGCTAACTCCAAATCGTGAGTCGTCGTGAGTCGGGTAATTCTTCTCATGGTCTCGAAGCTGCCGAGACGCATATGCTATCACCTTTCCATGCTGCATCAATACACACCCAAGACCCTTCCCTGATGCGTCACAATATACTGTAAAGCCTCCGCTCCTACTGGAAGCGTCAAGATCGGGGCTGAGATCAATCTCTTCTTCAATTCTTCAAATGATGCCTGACAGCTAGCTGACCAAACAAACTCTACGTCATTGTGCGTCAAACGCGTTAAGGGCGCAGAGATCCTGGCAAAGTCCGCTACGAACCTTCTGTAGTAACCAGCTAATCCTAAGAAACTTCGTACTTCTAAACGTTCTCGGGACCGGCCAATGCTCTACGGCCTCAATCTTCTTCGGATCCACTGACACTCCTGCTCCAGAAATTACATGTCCCAGGAACGAAATATGGTCTAACCAGAATTCACACTTGTTGAGCTTCGCATAAAGTTGATGCTCCCTCAATGTCTGTAAGACAGTCCTAAGATTTCTCATGCTCCTCTTCACTACTGGAATAGACAAGAATGTCGTCTATGAACACCACCACAAATTTATCCAAATACGGCAGAAAGATGCGGTTCATTAAATCCATGAATACTGCGGGGGCGTTGGTTAGTCCAAAGGGCATTACTAAAAACTCATAATGCCCATATCTAGATCTGAATGCTGTCTTCGATATGTCTTGCTCCCGGACTCTTACATGATAGTATCCCGACCGAAGATCGATCTTGGAAAGACACTGGCCTTGCTCAACTGGTCAAACAGGTCATCAATCCTTGGTAGCGGGTACTTATTCTTCACTGTTACTGCATTCAGCTTGCGGTAGACGATGCACATCCTCGTCGACCCATCTTTCTTGGGAACTAGAATCACTGGCGCGGCCCAGGGCGATTTACTGTCTCGGATGAATCCCTTAGACTTCAACTCTTCCTCATGTTGATACAACTTATCCTGTTCTGACGGCGACATTCTGTAAACTCTGTCTACAATAGGCCTCGTTCCAGGGTTCAACTCAATGCTAAATTCTACCTCTCTGACTGGCGGTATCCCTGGGAGCTTATCAGGGAAGACGTCGAAAAAATCTTCGACCACTCTCGAAATCTGTCCTGGCTCTGACACTGCTGCTGAGATGACGCCTCCGGCCTGATTCTTCAAGGTTCGAGTAAAGATGAACTGTTCCATCCCAGGAACGCTGAATATGACCCTACCTCCTCTACAATCAATTGTCGCATGACTGTCTCTCAACCAGTCCATGCCAAGAACAATATCAAAATTTCCCATAAGGAATTCAATCAATAATGCGGGCAGTAAATGCCCACACACCTCTACTGGACATGAAAAGCGTACTCTGCTAACTTCTACGAGCCCATTGCCGGTGAGTATATCCATCCTCCGGCAATGCCTCAAACACTAGTCCAATCCGTATGGCATATTGTGCAGAGATGAATGAATGAGTAGCGCCTGAATCAAATAATGTACATAAGGGAAATGAGGTGACGAGAATTTTACCTGCCAACGTCACTAGGCGCTAGAGCCCCTCCCAAAGATAATGTGAGAGCCTGGCCCTAGCCCTGCGGAGCCCCTTGTTGCGGCCTTTCTCGACCATGTTGTTGCTGCCTCTGAGGGCCTCGGCTTCCTGTGCTTGGCGAAACATCTGAGCCTGTGTTGGTAGACGCGGGCTAGGGGCTTCACTGCTAATACTGGCCCTCCACTCGAGGTTGCCACCGGAGCTGGCAACGCTGGAAACTGCTGAGCTGGCCCTCCTGGCCTCTGCATCACAGGACAAGTGGAGATACGGTGGTCTGAACTACCACACCTCAAGCATAAGCCATTCGCTGACCGACACACCTCCCTCGTGTGCCCTACCTTCCCACAGAATGTACAGCCCTGGGGTGCTTCCTGACGCTGCTGTTGGTTCCTTGGCTGCTGATGCCGAACTGGCGCTGTATTAGTTGACGGCGTCCTTCGCAGCGCTCCTGCATCATGAATACGTACACCGGGTGCTGGTGCATATGTTCGCTGCATCACTCCTCCTCCAACCTGGGAATGAGATCTCTTCTGACCTCCTGTCCTCGATGCCAACCTCTGCTGGGTAAGCTCATGCCTCCGAGCGGTCGTCAAAACAGCGTCAAATGTCTGGTAGTCGTGTCCCTCCACAAGCTGTAATAGTTCCAAATGATGTCCCTGCTGGAACCTCATAGCTTTCTCTGGCTCCGTTGCCACCATTGCTGGGGCGAGACGGCACAATCTGTAGAACTCTGCTGCATACCCATCTACGGTCTTGCCTGCTTGCTTGAGACTAATAAACTTCTGCTGGAGCTCATACGAGCTACTCCGCCAAAATACTTGGCCTTGAATCTTTCACTGAAGGTGGTCTAACGAACAAGACGCCTTATACCACTTTTTCTGATGCCCACCAGTCGCAGGCAAGATCCTGAAGTACTAATTTGACCTGATCAACCTTCTCATCATCTGGAACCTTGGCTGCCACAAGAATGGCTTCAATGTCTTGAATCCATGCATCCGCAGTTATGGCATCCTCTCTGCCATCAAAATACCTCGGGTTCAAGCGACGGAACCTTCCTGATGCTCCCGAGTCAACCCCGACATTACTCTCAAGAGCTAACTGAATCCCTTGGTTCAGTAATACGTTCTGCTCCTGCTGCTGAGTCTGTTGTGTTGGTGAGTGACAAAAATCCCCCGGATGACCTCCGGAGTGCTACGGCATCTGGGACTGCCGTTGCTGCTGGTGCTGCAGGAGTTTCAATAACCTGCGGCTGTACTGCCTCTGGTTCTATTCTGCTCGTGTCCGCCCTGGGGAAGGTTCTCTCCCCTGCTGATGCCCAGTGAGCCATGCTCTCGCTGCTCTTCCTCTTGGGCCTCACCCGCTACTGAGAATGAAGCGCCCCTATAGAGAAGGATATAAGATTACCAAGTCCGAACGAGGAAGATTTCGAGGATGCAAGTCAGGTTAGAGATCAAGGCAAGGACAGAGAATTCGAAACAGAATTCAAGGGGAACGAGTTTTGATTGAGACTCCAATAATTCGCAATACCCCACAAGTCTGAAAAACAGACCGCATGGGCCACCACTAAAACCTGGTCACGCCCCAGTATCGAAATACGAAGACGGACTAGGCCAGCTACTCCATATGAGGTACGTAACGTCATACGGAGATCGTGGCTGTCGAGAGACTAGGGGGTACATGCTACAATCAAGTCTCCTATGGTCCCACAGAGTTCTATGTCTCAATCAATCAAATCACATCAGCAAACAAATGAATATTAAAGATAAAGCAGTAAGGCGTCCCTGACGCTTCATCAAAATGATCGAGGACTAGCTTTATAATTTAGCTATCTCAGAGAGTCAGGAGTACAAAATTATACACAGCTGCAGTTTAATTATAATTATGTACTGACACAAAATATCAAGTAATCCGGCTAACAGGTGCCGGTGGCTAAATGCACAAAATATAAGCAGGAGTGGTGGAGAAAGAAATCCACTCGAGTCCCCGAACTGCCATGCTCCTAGTATGCACCATGGATGTCAGGGAGGAAGATCGTGTCCTCTGGCTCTGCTACGAGATCTGGCCAAACAAAACCAGCGGGGTCAGCCCCGAATAGCAAGTACCGCCAAAGGGGCAAGAGTTGAGATTAAAAACCCAGTTAATAGAATGACTGATAATAGAAATACTTATGCAACTATTATAGGGTAGCGCAACATCCTCGAACCCATATGGCACCCTTACAACCAAACAAGGACAAAAGGTGCCGCATGGAGTCGGGACGTGTCGTACTCTATAACTTTCACATAAGTTAAAAGGTATAAACAATAAAGTCTCCTGATCGTGACTTTGGTCGATAGCCTATCGCAGCACAATAACCAACCCAACAATCAAACAAGAACATGGGTTGGATCATGTACCATGATAGACCATGTTCCTCAGTCATTCACAGAAGTAGCACTTCACAACCAGAATAAGTCTTCCGTTCATAACTTCGGTCCACAGCCTGTCATAGTACGATAACCAACCCAACAATCAAACAAGAACATGGGTTGGATCCCGTACCATGACAGTCCGCTTCCCTCAGTTATTCATGGAAGGTAATAAGATACACGCAAGTCGTTTTCGCGGCCAATCAAGTCTACGAGTTTCTAGTGGGACGAGGTTATCCTCGCATCATGTTATTTCAAATCCTCAGATCGTATCTTTCCAGCAAGGCTAGCCAACCCAGGGGTTCGCGTAGACAGGTGTCATTGAGCACAGGTCCGTCGTAAGGCCACCTTACCAAGACATATAATATATAGCAGGAATTAATCGGATACAGTCATCCACTCGTTGCGGATGACACAGTATCCGTGGAGACCAGCCGACGCGTCAAGACAATATCTCAAGGCGGTGTGTAACACGATCTCGGGATTCTGCCCTCCCCATGCATCTAGTATATTTAGTTGCCTAGTTTAACCCTAGGTGAAATCTTGGACTCACATGCTGTGGCCTGCATGATTATCCTCCTAAATGTCGTACTCAAGTACGAGTACCCCAAAAGAGGACCCATGTCAATCAGTATGTAACATGTTCTACCCTCCTTGGTGTAATGCATCATTACAAATATGCCACGTGGAGTTACGAGTCATTTGTCGAGCATGAACGAGAACTGGGACATTCAGGTACAAGTATCAGGTAGGAACACTTTGTTCACCGGGGCACATTAGTGCTCATATCATGCTCAGGACAAAAGGCGTAAGGATATATAGCATACACAAACATTACATATATATACAATATAATATATACATATAAAAATATAAGGCATAGGGGTGTTCAGGTCAGAACGCGCTCAGGTTAGCCTACGCTCAGGTTAGCCTACGCTCAGGTCGGCGTATGGAAGACTTACGCTCCCAAAAGGCAGCGTATGAACTCCATACGACTCCTTATCACACAAGTGAGCGTATGCAAGACATACGCTCCCAATAGGCAGCGTATGGACTGCATACGACTCCTTGTCATACGAGTGAGCGTATGCAAGATATATGCTCCCAAAAGGCAGCATATGAGGACTCCATACGACTCCTTGTCACACAAGTGAGCGTATGTAAGGCATACGCTCCCAATAGGCAGCGTATGGACTGCATACGATCCTTATCACACGAGTTAACGTATGCAAGTCATACGCTCCCAAAAGGCAGCGTATGAGGACTCCATACGACTCCTTGTCACACAAGTGAGCGTATGCAAGGCATACGCTCCCAATAGGCAGCGTATGGACTGCATACGACTCCTTGTCACACAAGTGAGCGTATGCAAGACATACGCTCCCAAAAGGCAGCGTATGAGGACTGCGCTGCGCTAAAGAGCATGTGCAACTCAGTAGCACAAGCTAAAAGCTCGTGCACTGCTCACTGTCTTCTCCAAACAGCAAGAACTCCATAGGTTGAACCCAAGCTTCAAAAGTCCACAACTTGGTCAAAATAAGTCCAAATCCAACTTTTCAAAGGTCAAAATTGGGTAGAACAAAATTTTCTACAACATGGAACCATCAAAACTTGAAAATAATGAAGTTTGCTAGATCAAAACCAAGAAGATCCGAAAATTGTTAAAACCTAGATCTACAAAAATTAAACCTTCAAAGTGGAAAACTTCAAGTTCTAAACTAGTATAGAATGAGAAGAAGAACATATTTTGGCAAATAATTTTGTAAGAAAACATCAACAACATTTATGGATCCATCTCTTGAGCAAGTTGGTACTTGCCTTGGTTGGTGGAGGAAAGTAAATGAGAGGAAATAAATGAGAAGAGAGAGAAGGAGATGAGTTATTATATAGAATCTTGAACCCATGGGTTCATGATGAACCAAGGGGTTTATGATGAACAATTGGTAAACCAAGAATAGGTTACCCAAATGAGCCGAAACTGTAGGCCCAAATACAGAAAATAAATTACGAAATAATATTTTTGTCGAATATTTTGGGAAATGCATGAAGAACAGCATATAAATATCGTATAAATACAAGGTAAATACAATTTATTGGTTTTACATATTAAAATACGTATTCCAGGATCGGGGAGTGACACAGCGGATGCTATGTTGACAAATAATATCTGTCTGAATATCCCTAATGCTATCATCGGAATCGTATATAGGCGATTTGGATGAGTGAGAATGCCACTCGCATTCCTCATCGGAGCTCTCGGACGTTGTTTCTGGTGTAACATAACCGATACCGTGTTTGGACTTGCTGTAATAATCTCGAGGTTTCCCGGCCGGGGCAGACATTTACAGAGGCGCTCGCCGGCCGTTGCCGTAGTTCAGACCTATGGTAGCCTCCATGTCGTACCCCTGATTTTGCATAAAGTACTTGTCTTGGGGACTATACAGGTAGAGCGATAATCTTCCAGTGTCGGGTTCGAGATCAAACTCTTCTGGCGTAAAAGGTTGAGGACCTTCTTTTCTGCCAAATGATCGTGTGATCCCCTTCTCTTATGCCTGGGACAAGAAAGTAGGCACCTCTAATAGGAGTAAGTCGGTTTATGGTATGGACGGTTGTCACCTGTGTGTGCAGGTTAATATCCAGACCGTGCTCCACAACATACATCAGATTACTCTTAGGGTAGTTCAAATATAGCCTCTTATTAATGAAATAAGGAATTTTGTCTACATGGATTACATCATCAGGAGAGGGTCTATTCACCTGTACAACCAGATACTTTGCGAGTCCTGCGTCCTCTTCAGCTACCCCCTACGTGACCGGAGGTTGGGACACTGTCTTGGGAAACTTGACCACCAAGGGTTATGCTTGTGGCATTGGCTTGCCTGAGGGCCTCGAATCAACACTTAGTTGTCGGCTTCTTGGGGAGACGGATAACCATCAGCTCGATAGAGGACTTCGTATCTTCCGATTGCTTTTGACTGGATCTTGGCAATCGGATCGCCATCGGCTCCATAGAGGGCCTCACATCTTCTGCTCGCCTTTGATTGGATTTCGGCAATCGGATCACCATCGGCCATACGACGGGTTTTGGTTCCTAGCTGGATCTCAGGAGTCGGATGACCATCGGTTCCAACTGCACAACTGGGGCGGGGGAACCGGGCACCTCTTTATGCAAAGTTGCGATAAGAGGTGCGGCTTTGCCCAGTATACGGGCCTGGAGATGGATTTTCAAAGGTTCTTCTGACTCTATTATGGCCTCTAGTTCGTCAGTTATGTGCTTCCTGGATTCTTCATATAGACAAGCCTCCGAAGAGTAATAAGACTCAACCCCTTTGAAGGGATCGATGTCGACGAATTCCGTCTTCACGAAGCCGTGCTTACTGACATACTTGAAGCACTGGTGGAGTGTGGACACGATCATATAGTCATGTATCCACGGATGTCCCAAGAGGATATTGTAGGACATATCTACGTCTATGACGTAGCAGGTAACCTCCGTCTTCAGGTCGTCGATCTGACATTTCGATCGAATCTTTCCCAGGGGATAGCTCCTTTTCGAGTTGAAACCGCTAATAGCAGTGTTGGTCGCCGCTAGCCGGTGTATAGGGATGCTAAGGATTTGAAGCAAGCTTTTCGAGAAAATGCTTATTAACGAGCCAGGATCGATGTACATCCAATCCATCTTGATGTCGCCTATGTATCCAGTGTAGTACAAGGGGCGATCATGCAAGTTGGTCTTGATCAACATGTCCTGTGGGGTGAATACGATATTAGGTATTGCGTCTGCACATTTGTTGCCCTGGAGATCTACCGACGATTATTTCTCTATAGGCTTGACCTGGGCTAAGTAGGCGTCAGCATTCTGGAGCGCTTCGCTCAATGCGACACGAAGATCCTTGGAGAGCCTTAGGATCTTGTATAACGACAACTTTGCTGACGTATTAGCCAGTTGTACTAATATGCCAAAATTGTAAGGTTTCTTTAGCCCCTGAGGTGCATCTTTGGAGCGGCCTGTCGAAGCGGATTTCCTTCGGCTTGGACCTGTCCGCCGGTGGAGGCTGAGACGGCCCTGGAACATCAGTAGCAGGCAGCATTACTGGCTGAGGATCTTCGACTGGATTACCCAGAGTGGGCTGAACTTGTGCCCCAGACTAGGTAACAATGGCCGCCGTCCCCTCAGCTTCGGCTGAAATTGTATGGCAGGATCTGGCCTTCTTGCCCTTCATTTTACTGGTTAAAGATGACACCGTCTGGGTAACTTCGGGCACTAAGTCTGGGTGCACCCACATGAGCTCTCCTCGTGACGTGGTGAGAGGTACCAAGCCTGTCGTCTGGTCCCGGACGGATGGAAGAATAGTAACCTCCATCATTGACCGGAGGACATGTATTACTCCGTCTTGAGTATTTGTTGGGAGAAAGTCACCGAACTGAACTGATACCATATTCACAGCCACGGTAACCTCTTCAAAATCTAGTGACAGAGCTTTGGAGTCGATAAGAATCTGGATGTACCGCTTTAATTGGAATCAGTCATAAGTGGAATGATGAACATAGCGGTGGAAGTGGCAATATTTTGGGTCCTCCATCTCTGCCGCTCGAGGCTCGCGCCTTGGGGGAGGGAGTTGGATCTTATCCTCTTGCAAGAGCATGTCGAAGATAGGCTTGACATGACTATCTTCGAACGAATAATTTACCTTGGGCCACTGAGCTTCTGCTTGCTTTTGTTCAGGCTTCTTGGTCGTACCAGCGACCATGGCCTGTTTGCCTTTATTGTTCCAGTTATTGGAGGTGCCGCCACTGTTGTTGTTACTGGAGGTGGTACCAGGATGTTTGCCTTTGTCCTCTCCATCTGGGATGTGTAATCGCAGCTGGTGAGCCTTCTTTAACTTTGCCTCTGTATTGGTAGCGCTTATGATGAAGGTCGTTCAATCCCTGAACTAATCTTTGCCCATCCAGAGGCTGATTGCGGGGAGCAACTTCTTCTGGCAGATTTTAATCAAGGAGCTTTCGGAATTGCCTTGGGACAATCTCATCGCGGTTTGGTGAAACTATTCGATATAGTTCCTCGTTAGCTCCCTCTCTCCCTGAACGACGTCCATGAGAGACGATATTGTCACATCATGCCCTACTTCGTGGAATCTTTCCAGGAACATGGGCTTGAAGCCGTCAAAGGAATGGATGCAGTTGTCTGGAAGGTTACGGTACCAGTCGAACGCGATTCCCTCCAATACTCCGATAAATAATCGTGTGAGGATGGCATTGCTATACGACAAATGGTCTATTGTGACCTCAATATACGTCATGTACCGACTGGCAGAGGTCTTTCCGTCATATGAATCGATATGAAACGGTTTGTACCCAGGGGACATAGCAAGATACATAAAAATATGCCAATCTAACAGTTTATCATGTAATAAAGAAAATACAGGAAATAAACAGGAAAAGACCAATCAACACAAAAATATGACTATACACGACTGGAAGAACCACTACGCATAAACGAACTGCTGGAGAAGAACAAGGGAACAGAATATCATGATGTCAACGGATAACCAATCAAATACTCAAACCCTCGCCCCTAGTATGGACTCGCAGGTTTGAAAACTACTAGCCCTCGCCCCTAGTGTGGACTCGCAGGCTAGCATCACCCTCTCCCCTAATGTGGGCTCGTAGGTGTGGAACAGATAACTACTAACCTCGTCCCTAGTGTGGACTCGCAGGTTAGCTTAACTACTAACCCTTGCCCCTGGTGTGGGCTTGTAGGTTGGCTTCAAGAATTTTAAGGTACAGCAGTTCCGTTATGACTTATTCATCCTATGACACGATACGACTCAGTCCAAGTACAAGTGACACGACACGACACGACACGATACGATCCAATCACGATACACGAGAAAACAAATCCAATATAAACTACAGAATTAACTATGAACAAGAACTATATACAAATATCCAATATGAACTACAAAGATAACTATAAATAAGAACTATATCTACAAATATCCAATATGAGCTACAAAGAGAACTATAAACAAGAACTATATACAAATATCCAATATGAGCTACAAAGATAACTATAAACATGACCTATGAATATACCAGCAAGCACGATGTACAAATCACATGTCAATAATCAACTAGTAAAACTATATAGTAATAGAAATATGCATATAAATAAACTGTAGAAGGAGGCAAGGTATCTTGCCTGGAGGTTGCACGCAGATCCAACAAATATAGTCAACTACTAAGCCACAAAGTCCAAATCATCACAATGTCTCCGAAAGTTACAACAGACAATGCCAACATTCTCAGAATAGTCAAATTAGCTGGGATTGCCTGTCTTTAAGTCCAATTCTGGACACAGGGGCAAAACAGTAATTTCGATCCAAAACAGTATCCATCGTTGGACCGCTTTTCACCAAAAAATATGCCAGAGTCAATGGTCTCTAAACTCGTCAAACTATATGCCTACGGATTTGTTTTGATGATACGAACCCAACGGTATGTCCAGTTTTGGATTTCGGCAGGTCGTGCACAAAATTGCCCGTTGAATCGGATCGTGGGGCCCGCAAAACGACGATCCGATCAACTATCTCAGAATTAGACCAAACTTGGCATACAGTAGGGGTGAGCATTATTCGGTTTTGGACCGAAAACCGAACCGAATAAGAGGTTCGGTTCGGTTTTAAAAAAATTCGGTTCGATTTCGGTTTTGATAATACTAAATTTTTTATTCGGTTTCGGTCCAAAACCAAAAACCAATAAAAAAAATTTAATTTATATAATATGTGTGTGTGTGTGTGTGTGTGTGTGTACTATATATATAAGTATTAATATATATAGGTATATACTAAATATATAGGTATATACTAAATATGTTTATGTATATTTAGTTACTATATATTAACAAAAAATCTCAAAAAATAAAAAAATATGAATAAACCGAACAAACCGAAAACCGAACCGATTTAATTCGGTTCGATTTGATTCGGTTTTGGGCCAATTCGGTTCGGTTTCGGTTTTGCTTATTCGGTTTTGGTCCAATTCGGTTTGGGTTATTCGATTCTGTTTAAACCGAATAAACCGAATGCTCACCCCTAGCATACAGGACCAGAAAAATGATAGGTCATGATGCCTCAAGTTTCGTCTCGATCTGACGAGCTGTAACATCCAGTTTTCTAAATGAGGGTATTTTTAAAATTTTGTGTCTTTAATTATTTAATTATGATATTTAAATAATAATATAATTTTGGTAATTTTTAATCATTTAAAACTATTTAAAAATCATGACTTGTGATTTTGATGTACAGCTAGTGAAACCGTAGAGACTGTCTGACCTAGAGCCTAACCCTGTGATTTGGAATATCTACTTATCATTTTAGCCTAAGGGTAATTTGGTTATTTTGACTTATTAGAATAATTTGATTAATTATTGGATTGATGGTTGTGATTTTGACTTTGACTAGTTGAGACTTGTAGACTAGCCTAGAAGCTACCCTAGCCATGGTGACCCTAGTCTAACTTAAGTTAACCTACTTTTAGTCATTAGAAATTAGTTTTAAAGTAGGAAGGTTAAGTTTGAGTGAATTGGTTAATGACTTATGACTTAACTCAATGACTTGTGATTTACCAATTTCATGACTTGTAATTAAGCCATAGGCCCATGACTTAAGCCCAAAACCCAAACTAACCAACCCATGGCAGCCACAATTAGGGTTTCTTCTTGCCTATAAGTAATCTCTTAGTGTGTTCTTGCCTCTTTTGTTCTTGACCTAGATTTGGAAGGAGAGGTAATTTTCCATTCCCCTAAAATCTTATTTAATTCATTTCAACTCCTTTTTAACCCTAGTCTTTGGCATTAGGATCTAATTTTTGTTTGTTTACTGATTCTGGAGGTTCACCTAAGTTTGTGTGCCATTTGGAGCTTGGGAGTTGCTATTTGGAATCATTCCATTTGAAGCTTTTCTTGAGTATTAACACTCAATAGGTAAACCATTTAAACCTATTGTTTTACCTGTTTTCTTTGTATATAGGGCTAGGTTTAAGGATTCCCTAGCTGTCCCCGAGATTTGGGCACAATTCGTGTCCGTATCGGACACGTATCATAATAGGTGCATAGGTATTTGTAGAAATGCTTCTTAGGAATTTATTTTCGAATTTTGAAATTCTAATTACATAGATCTGTAGATCTACATGTGGGTATTAATGTTTGTGAAGGATGTTATGGGTTTCGTGTCGGTTTGTGTCGAGTTTTTGGCCTTGGACACGTTGCACGAACCCTACGCCTGTGTCCTGCCTATCGGGGTCCATATCTCGTGACACAGGACACTTCGGAACACGATTTTTTTGTGGAGAGCAGGGGGCAATGTCTGACATCATGCTTCCAAAATTTGGGAGCAGATGGTTGAGTACACACGACGCAATCGCGCCCGCACTGGCCGTGCGCTGTCGCGTGCAGGCGGCTGAACACGCACAGACACGCGCACAACGTGCGTTCGTATCTTCTGTAGACATGTCGTGGACACGTGTCAGGCTATCCCACGTGTAGTCCTACCCTAGGCGACCACGTAGGTGTATACACGTGACACGAAGTGTCGTGCGTCGTATCCTACACTCGTGTGCATGCGTGCACGACACTGTGCAACACTGGGTGCACCCCACATGTTTGCAATGTGTTGGACACGCCTGTGTCATGATTTCTGGACACGAAACTACTCTCAGGACATCTAACATATGCTACACTATTTACCAACTCTTTAATTGTAAATTTGATGTTTAATTGAGTTCGAATCATGAATTTCCCAATATGGACTGATACACACTGATACTTCACTGTTTCAGTTTTTCTTTGGGTTTTAAGTTGTATTTACTGATTCTAATACTGCTAAATGTTTAGATTAGACTCACAACATATGTATTAGGTTAATGGAATATTGGTTTAGGATTGGTGTTTGACAAATGGGGTTTGAATTCATTTTGGGTTACCAATTGTTTAGTTCTTAATTGAACTGTCATTGGTTGACAGCCTGAGAACATGTTCTCCTCACTTAAACATTTTCACATTTGTTTTTCCCAATGGAATTATCACACATCAACCTATCTATGTCACTTAATTTTTGAGAATACTAATTTCCTGTCACACTGATTTCCTAAAACACTTAAACACTCACACATGAACATAGAGGGGAAAAGGGAACCAAGGGGATCCCCTATCACAAGGGGATCCCCTATCACCAGCTTTGTTCATCATAGCGGCTGAGGTTCTATCGCGTATCCTGAAGAAGTTGACTGATACAGAAGGGTTTTCGTCGTTTTCATCTCCTCGTGGTTGTCCTGCGATTACTCATTTGGCATATGCGGATGACCTTCTTCTATTCTCGGCTGGGGATCTTCGTTCGGTCTCGAAGATTACAGATCTTTTGTCTACTTATGAGGCTGTCTCGGGGCAGTTAATTAACAAGGCTAAATCCTCTGTTTATATATCAAAGAATATTCTGACAGAGAGGGGTGAGGAGCTGGCTGCTAGAACTGGTTTTCAGATTGGTGTGCCACCATTCACATATCTCGGCTGTCCTCTCATGGCTGGGCAATGCAATGGGGGAATGTACGAGGAGCTTCTCAATCGTATCAGGATTAAGTTAGAGGGTTGGCATAACAAAATCCTATCTCCAGGTGGAAAGCTTGTGTTGATCAAGGCGGTCTTGACGTCCATTCCAGTATACACTTTGGCAGCATGTAATCCGCCCGTAGCGGTTCTTTGTCGTATGGAAAGCATGTTCTCCAGCTTCTTTTGGGGAGCTCAAGACGGACTTGCTAAGAGAACGTGGCTAGGATGGGACCGTATTGCTAGAACTAAACAAGAAGGAGGCCTTGGAATCAAAAGGTTAGAGGACATAATGAATGCTTTCACTATTAAGCTATGGTGGAAGTTTATGACCCAAACCAGTCTTTGGACGACATTCTTTACGGTGAAGTACTGTTCTATTGCTTCTCCTATTGATGTTCGCATAACCTCTAATGCCTCTCATGTTTGGAAGAGACTTATTGCGGGTAGAGATATGGCGCAACACAACATGTATCCGATCGGAGACACCTGGAGCTAGGGTATTCAAGCCAGGAAGTTCACTGTGGCTTCGGCATAGGACATTGCTCGGATCCAGCGACCTATTGCCAGAATTTGCGCATATCTGGAGCACATGTATACCGATCAAATGGACAGTTCTTCTTTGGAGGACTTTGCACACACAAACTTCCTACAGATGACAACATCGCACGTCTGGGTTTTAGTCTTGCTTCGAAATGTCACTGCTGCCTCATCAGTGATATTGAGACTTTGGAACACATTTTGCATAAAGGAGAATTGGCTAAGGGTGTTTGGGGTGCTATTCATTTAATCTACAAGGTTCGGGACAGAGGAAGGACTCTCATTGAGAGGCTGCGGGATTGGTGGAGAAAGAAGAACAAGCACAAGAAGGCGATTGTTGCAACAGCGGTGATCTGGGTTCTTTGGAAGAATAGGAACAAGAATAGATATGAAAATTCGGGTTTCTCTACTATGTTGATCAATGAAGTCCACAGACAAGTGGAGAAGGCTACTATCAAATGTAGGCACACTTAGTGTTTTTTGTACTCTTTCCTTCATTGAATAAAGATCTGTTTTGGATTAAATATATATATATATATATATATATATATAATATATATATATATATATATATATATATATTTTTTTTTTTTTTTATATTATATATATATATATATATTATATATATATATATATATTTTTTTATATAATATATATATATATATATATATATATATATATATATATATATATATATATATAATATAATAATATATATATATATATTTTATATATATTATTATATATATATATTTTATATATATATATATATAATATATAATATATATATATATATATAATATAATATCTAACCTATGTGAATGTGTAATGTGAATATATAATGTGAAATGAATAATGCAATTGCCTATGTGAATGTGACACATGTATGTGAGTGTAATGTATATAGCCTAATGTGGAATACAATAAATACTACATTTGCCTATGTAGATAATGTGTGTTAGATATATGGAATTGTTATGTGTATGGCCTTGTGTATATGGCTCATGGCCTAGGTAGGATAGCCTATGGCATGTGGTGTGGATAAACATGAGTTAGTGTATCACTAGACTAGTGTGTTGCTAGGCCAAGTGATTAGTGTCCTAGATTGACATGTTAAGCCTAAGTTTGACCAACCTAGACTAGTTTGACCAAGTTTAACCTTGTTGACCTTGGTTGACCTAACTAGACTAGAGTTGACCTAGTTTGACTATTAGGGTTGACTAGAGTTGACCAAAGGTTGACTTTAGCCTAGATTGACCCCAAACATCATGTAGATGCATTGTAGCAGTCTATTTCATTATTTGAGACATGTAGTGACTTGTACTGTTCTATAGGAGGCAGACACCACTCCTCGGACGGTATATTCTCTTCAGATATTCAGGATACCAGGCGAGTACATTCTCTGACCGTTTCATACTTGCTAGGAGTATTTTCTTGCTCTAGATTATTTTACTTGATGCTGACACGATGGAAACACGAATTAGTACTATATGGATCTTTTCATACGATGTTATCCCCCTCGGGAGCATCAGATACATCATGTCATATGCGTTTCACTTTCATCATGTATTCTTATGCTTTCACCATTCATGTGCACTCTCGTGATTCATGTACTCTCATGATCACGGAGCCCCCATGTTTATATTCATGTGCACCCATTTATGGGTCCCTATGTGAATCTCATGTGCAATAACATAACTTGAACGGATCCTTGTGTATTGATTGGGGTACGGGGGAGTATAAATAGTCATATGGACAATTTCTAAAGTATTGTAGTCATGTGCAAACTCTCATGTTATTATCAAGCCGTTCACATGTCTAGCTTGTACTCTAAATCACTAGTTCACTGTAGCTCTTTATTATAGTAGATATTTCATTACAGCCTTCTCTTACTTCATGTATATTCTTCAGCGTTTCATGTATCTTACTCTATTGTATGTATTTTATTCCTGTCATGATATGAACTGCGTGAGATGTACTGTGCTTGCTCCTGTCATGACTGGACCTGTTAAAATTTTTACAGAGAATGATGAGGCTCTGGTGTCTACCCATTATGGTGCAGCTTTAGACAACACTTGTGACTTGGACCCACTTGCAGTAGAGGATCTACACAGTGGTTTAGACTGCTAGCTTAGACTCTTACCTTGTCTTTCTCATTAATACATTATTGTATATATATACTAGGAGTTGTTTTATCTAATATTTGTAGATGTTATCTTAGACACTTAGACTTCTCTGGTTGTATCTCTATGGATCTTATTTTATTTTCATATCTATCTATCTATCTATTTCTATCTTATCATTCTGCCTTAGATGTGATTGAGACTGTATTATGCTAAGTCACCTCCATTCGGAGTGTATATACTGTACATGTACCTTTATACTGTCAGATAATTGACCTAGGATAACGTTCTACCGCCAATACTGCGGCGTAGGCTGGACATAACCACTTCTCGTGCCCTTACTCTAGGGTGCGGGTCGTGACACATTTTTAGTGGTGACCCATGCAGGTCGAGTTTATGTAGTGGTATTCGAACTAGAGTATCACTACAGCCTACAGTAGGATTAGGATATTTTTGAGGGTACTCAATCATACTAGAAAAAACTCTTAATCAAATTCCTTTTATATAAATTTTTTGCTTATTGCCTTTCCTTAGATATAAACTGTCCTCCTTGATTTTTGCTTCATTCTCAGTAATTGCTTTGTTTTGATCAGTCTTCATGATGGTTATGGAGACACGATATCATCGCTCTGGTCCGGGGGATACTATCGAGAGGCTGACCACCTCTCGTCCTGTTCAACAGGGCCTCGAGACCGCAGCTTTGTTGTGCTGACTCAGGTTGGCATTTCTGCTACATTGGAGATGTACCTCTGCCTGTACAGAGACCTTTTTCCCGTCATTCCCAATTTCTCTCAGCGGCAGCGGTTCATGCAGCATCAGCAGCAGGTCAGAGAAAACCAACAAGGACGAGCTTTCGCCAGGACAGTCGAGGATGCACAGGCCATTGGAGATATTGCTACAGGTTTCGAACTTTTCGATTCCATTTCCGCAATTGCCTCATATAACTATCTTGAAATTCGATTCCATCTGTTCCTTGTTGACTGATTAAGTTTGCTCTATTGTTCTTGTGTTATGTTTATTTTCTTCTGAGAAATTATATGGGCTAGGTCACCTCAGTTATAGGATCTAGAATCTTCGATAGTCGTATTAGCTGGCATAGTGAGGACATATAGTCAGATTTTGGACGTATTTCTCGGGTGTGGGAATTTAAGGTTTTCGTCGTCGCATGCGGTAATGCAAAAATTTTTAATATCATGATTCTGAAGGTATGTACCTTAGTCAAGGACTCTGTGATTATCGTAGCCTTGCTCACTAGCATGACGAAGACTCTGACAACATGATTTTGGACAGACACATATGATTATCATACCCTTCTGTTGTTATAAAAATTGTATTCCATCATCAAATAACTTAGGAGTAGGGATATTTAGTTTTGTAGAGCTTATTCATATGTAGTTCTTTCATAGTGTAATGATATGATGACTTGTAGAGTGTTTGTACCCTAGAGATGATAGTTAGCATTGGTATTAGAATAGTAACCCATTGTAGATGATTTTTCTGTTATTTATAATACCAACCAGTTTATATATAGGATGTTAGTATGCCTTACAGCCTTGATGATTTGTTATTATTTTTTCTTTTCCTTTCCAATAAGGCACCTACGACCAGAGCCTGTCCTTGAGTATAGATGAAGTTCACCTAAGACTGAGAGGTCTATATATATAGATAGATTGCAGATGATATTGGCATATAGGATATGGGTTGATTGGTATATATAGGCCATTGTTGTATAGGGTATTGACATGTTGTTTAGCCTATATTTGGTTCGATTTTCTATTTTAGTTAAGTTCTTCTTGTGTTGAGTTCAGTTGTGTTTATAGGCAGTGTGCAGACCCTTCACTAGAGACCTTGTTCCCCCGGTTCATACTATTTCAAGTTGTTCACTGTACTCAACTTTCATTACCTACCATATTGCATCATAGATTTCACTGGATCATTGTTCAGACCCCAATTATTGACTCATCAATATAACCATTAACCACTTTTCATATTCTGCACATCTGGAGAGTCAGTATCATGTATTAGAGGTCTGCACTCATCCTTACTTCTGTACATGGTGACATACTGTATCTCTTAGCATTTTACTTTGTTGATAGCCTTGCAATATCCTTCATTTTAACCTGCAGTACCTGCCCTACAGTAGAGTTCAAACTTTTTCTTGGGCATGGTTGTTCAGTCCACTTGGACAGTTGTATACATTGGGATATAATGTGGGTTGTTAATAAGAGTTCTCCCTTGATCATTATTCTGTCCCCCTTTCATTCTTAGATACAAATGATACCTGGTTAGCCCATCTGTCCAGATACATGTCCAAACCCTTTCTTCATTGTTGGTTCAGTCTTCCAAGCCTCAACCTGAGCATTAGTTCATTTTCCATGTGTAGGTTTCCTTCCACTTTGACTTTACAAGTCGATCCAAATGTCCTGTCCTTTAGCTTATAATTTTAGTCTCCTTGGCATCATTCCCTTTTGCCTACATTGATGTTTCAGACCATTCATCCTTAGCCTAATTTCTGAGCATTTGTTTCAGTCCCTTATAAGTTTAGTCTACTTAAACCCTTGATGATCAGTTATATATATGTTTGCAAAAAACAAAAATTTATTTTTATTCCAAACTTGTAAAAGAGTACAAAGTACAATGAATTTTGGGGAAGTACAACTTTAGGAATCTGATAGGAGACGATCATTTTATCCTTTGGACTATGTGAACTTGAAGACTATAGCCTCTAGAGATCGCAGCAGCAATTTTGCAAGAGTTCTTGATCTCTGTCCCTCTCTGAAGATGATTTGGAAACTCTATTTATAGAGTTCAAAAATAACTGTTTTAGCAGTTATTCTGATGTGTGCGAGGCTGGATTGCGCCATACTGGATTGCGCCAACCTCCTGTTGCGCCAACTTTCATTCAGTTGTCAATCGTGTACTAACTGTATTTAGACGCGTGGCATCATATGATTGAGATGCACGTGGTCATGTACATGATAGTAGACACGTCTTGAGAGATTAGTGGCATGTGCGCCACGTCATCCTGCTTTAGAATGTAAGTTGTCTCAACTTTACCAGGTTGTGCGAGCTTCAGTCAACAAGTCAAACCGTGCTTGATTTGAGCTGTGCCTACACACATGGCAGCTTTTGAGCAAAAGTCGTTCAGGTTGCACCCAGGCGCAACTAAGGATTTTATTTCGATTGCGCCTGGGCGCAACTCACGAAGTATATAGGACAGCTGTCCACCAACTTCTCTAGAGCGGCACAATTCACGAGATTCGAAGAGATTTTACTCGTTCACTGTTGTGTCAGCCGTCAGTATTGTCAGGTAATGATGACCATTAAGTGTCAGATGCCACGTAGGTTTTGGCATAAAAAGACTGGGCGCAGTCTAATATCATGTGCAACCTGATCAGTGGCACAGTTTGTTCTCTGAGCTTCAT
>JANAVB010026334.1:0-73269 GCA_029216955.1 Iris pallida
TCGTTATGATATTACGAAAATCTAAAAAGATTTCGTAATCACCGCAGCGAAGAAGATGACAGGCAAAGGATAGAAGATGGCCTGCTGGGGTGAATGATCACCGTTGCTCAAAGCTTTATTCGTCCTACACGAACAGCTTCCAGGAACCAGCAAGTTCGTCGAAGAACTTGGAACACTCCTGCTCTTCTGACTCCTCGGATGGACACGAACTCTCGTGCAAAAGCAACGATGTGGCGGCGCCTTTCCCTCTCTCGAAGGCTGCTGGAATTCGCAAGCAAATTTCGATCAGAACTGTGTTAAAGAACACGTCTGAGTTCTCTGTTTACTTGTGCTAAAAAAATACTTCGTAAACTTTCTGTGGTGGCTTCTCTTTCTATTCTGTAATGAGCCTTGAGAGAGAGGATGCCTTATATAGGCCCTGCAGCAACTGGTCGGTTGCCACAAAGTTAGGGACGTGGTAATAACCACCCCGAACATGTAGCAACCGCCCAGAACATGCAAACGCACGTTCTGCTGCCAACTGCGCACACCCAGCGCTCGTGTTAAGTGCGCCAACAAAACGCCACATTACGCCTCATGAGCCCGAGTCCGAGTCCGAGTCCGAGTCCGAGTCCGAGTCGCTAAGCCCCTACGGGACTTAGCTCCCATGGAAATAAATTTTCCAAGAGCAAAAAGCATGAATGCTTTTAGGCCTCGTTTGGTTCGCGGAATCTCCGGGTTGGGAAAGGAAAGTGATTACTTTCCTATGTTTGGGTGTCCAAGGAATTGAGGAAGAAAGGAATGTGATTCCCAATAGAAGGAAAATTAGGGGGAAAAGTGATTCCATCCATCCAAGCAAGGAATCACTTTCCCACATTGAAGTATTCACTTTCCTTTCCAAATTCCTTGGCATTTCCAAACATCGGAAAGAAAAATCAATGGGAATTAAAGTTTCCCAAAGGAAAGGAAATGACAAGGAATTGATTTCCTTTCCCTTCCATTCTGCGAACCAAACGAGGCCTTATTGTTGATTTAGCCCTTTTCCCATTAGAAAAATAATCCCACATGGCACACCCATGTGCACCTCCACACCACATGTGCATCTCTAAAATAGGAAAGCTATTATATAGAGATACAACTCCTTTGGTCTAACCGATGTGGGACTAAAATTCACTTAGAAGAAGACCAAACTCCAACAAGAAATTCTCAGACCCAACATATGGCTCCTGTGGATGGGTTTGACCTAAATATCTAGAAATTGAAACCTAGGATGTGTCTCACTATTCTAAATGTTGAACTCCTATATTCTAAATCTAGAATCTAGAAAATGGGTTGGGCCTTACTAATGATGCTCTAAGCGACATACTTTTTGAATTTTTTGAGAATCATTAAATAAGTAAAGAATTTGTAAATTCAAAGTTATGGATTCTAAAAGTTTAAAATAGAACAACAAAAATGAGTTTTTTCCCATAAAAATTGGAAAATTTTACAACAAAATTATACATCACATAATTGGTACATGGGGTATATGAGGTTGGTGAAGCGAAACAACCAAAGAAGCAAATATCAAAAGTTTCTTTCTTTCCCTAATAGTAAAAAATTAATACAAATTATTTTCTTATTTATTTGAATTGGTTCCTATTCCTTAATTTAAAATAAATAAAATAAACTTGAAGAGGAAGCTGCAGATGACTAATCGTTCCAAACAAAAGAATACAACCTTCTAGGTTTTGTAAATTCAAAGTTATATATTCTTAAAATTTAAAAGAGAATAACACATGTTTCCAAAACGCTAACAAATTAATGTTTTGGACAAAATACTAGCAAACCTCAAAAGACTAAAAAAATATGGAAAAATCCAAAAAAATAGTGTGTTTTAAAGGATCTTTGTACAAATGTATAAAAATCCAAAAAAAAAAAAATAGTGAATAAAAAAGAGAGTTAATACCATATAATTTTCCAATGAAGCTTTTATCCTATTTATATCTGGATCAAACTAACCAGTTAAGTTAAGAGAAGAATCGGGGCACAACTGAAGCAACCCTCAAAGACCAAAGAATATCACAAAAAAGTGTCATCAAATGAATAAAAACTAATCCTTTAAAGGATCTTCGAATAAATGTATGAAAAAACCTTAAAAAAAACAATGAATAAGAAACAGAGAGTTGATACCATACAATTATTCAGATTTTCGGATCGGGATAAAACTAACCAGTTGAGAGAAGGAGCACTAGTTCTTTTAGAGATGTAGCACAATTGAAGCAAACCTCAAAATCCCAAATATGGAAAAATTATTGAATAAAAAAAGACAGATTTATAGCATACAATTTTCTATTGAAGTTTCTATCGGATCTATCCGAATTATCGAATTGAATCCAAAATTTTGGAGTTTTTCTGGCGTGTAGGATACTATCAAAACCTTGATCTTATACTTAGGATCTTCTTGGCAATTATGGAGGGTAGCGGTTATGAGGTATTCCTAAAGTAGTAGAAATGAACGGTTATAAGGAGTCCGATTTTTGGTGGTTTTAAGTTGCGGCTTTTAAACTACTCCAATCAATACTTGGTAATTCATTCATCATTAACCAGCGGTTCTGAAAGTTTTCTATAATAATAAAATTATCTTTATGTCCATATACAAATAAAAGTTTTTTTGATAAAATATGGGTTTATGGACGTGAAAGGTAACCCTGCATCAAAAGCCTTTCATGCATTCTTGTCTCAGAAAAAACTGTACCCAATGGAGCTCCAAGGACAAGTACAAGGCAAGTTTCTGAATTTTCCTTTAACCAGAAAGAAAAGAGCAGCTGCGGGAAGGACATAAAGAGAAACACATGAAAAAAAAAAGGGTTTAGTTATTAGTAGTTATATTTATATATTTTTTGGCGAGGATATAAATAGAATAAAATAATAAAGTCACCCAAAATCCAACGATTTGGAGTGTTTATAAAGCCACCCAAAAATGCATTACACTGATTTTGAGTGCTTTTTTAGCCGACCAAATCCAGTGGCGCAAAAAAAGTAACAAATATGGATTTCCATAAACGGTCGGTTTAAAAACACCCGAAACCGATGAAAATATCATTACCAAACAGACCCTTAGGATATAACAAAATGTAGGTAAATTAAGATAGGAAAAATAATACAAAAATATCCAACTAATAAGTCACTCAAAAATGACATTTTTGACCATATGTTATTATATATTTTTAGATAAGAAAGTGCTATTGGAAGAAGGTAACTCCAAAATTGGGGCGCAATGACGGTCGTCCACCTCGTCCGTGCCCTGGGCTGGCTGTGCTCAGGACTTTGATCAGGCTCTAAATTGTTTGATTACATATTACACTTCTCATTTGGTTATTGATCGTTATTCATTTTATTATATGTTTTCATCAACAGAAAAATTTGAGGCCAGATTTAGACAATTTAACGGTCAGTACGTCTTCTATCTAAAACATCTTTATTATACTACGTAATGTGCTTGAATATAGATAATTTGAGCTTTAGTTATTTTGTTTTGTAGCTATCTATAGATTCAGTTATAATATAGAATCAAGAGCATCTCCAGAGATTTTGATAAAGACATAACAATATATTTAAAAATATGAATAAATAAATTTAGAGTCACATTTTGAAATTAGCACAGGACCTTCAATTATTAAGGACCGGCCCTGATATATATATATATATATATATATATATATATATATATATATATATATATATATATATATATATATATATATATATATATATATATAATATATATATATATATATATATATATATATATATATATATATATATTTTGGGAACCAGGTAAATTGTGTCTGGAATCGCTCCCACTGGGATTCGAACTCGTGACAGTGAGGTTGGGAAGAAGAAGGACTGTTAGAATTATGCTAGTCCTAAGACGGACATATATATATATATATATATATATATATATATATATATATATATATATATATATATATATATATATATATATATATTGGTTGAGATAAGTTTGTTGTGCTGCAAAGTCGGTAGAGAATATGAATTCACTTCAGTATATCAGAAAAGTCCCTCGCAATCTAAATTAATCCTACGTTCATAATAAAATCATCTTCCTGTTCAGAGTTTATTAGTACCCGAAAATTGATATCATATTCTGGAAATTAAGATGACTCAGGACCTTTGGTATCCCAGCATAATCCATTTCTCGGAAGCTCCGGAGCTAGGAAGACTCATACAATTCTCATGTTACTCGTGATCCTGCTCATACAGAAGAGCTAGAATAAACCATGTAAAAGTCCTCAAGCTCCGGTCTGCAACCACATCACTCTCTGATGTCGATGATAACATTTCACATCCAGGAAAAGACTTTTTGAGAGCATTAATATATGCATCAATATTGCTCTACTTTGTATTGCAAATGCTTCACCTTAAATTTGTGCTTCCTCTTGGATTGATTGGACCATGCACCGAATTGGCTCTTGGTAGATGAAGAGGGATAATTACTAGGATTTATATTCTAATAACTGCCCAAAGGAATCTTTAAATTATGCCGCTTTACAATAATGCTATGTTTTTCCACTATCAACTAATAACACATGTATTACAATCTAACTCTCTAATACGATCATATTACGAATTTTTGAAAATGTAGTCTAAAACTTCACTAAAAGTATATAAATAAAATTATTATAATTACTAAACAAGAGAAGTTTATGTTGGTACCTTCCACGAACTCTTTGCTTGCTTGAAAGTGAACTTGAGTTTCTCGTTTGGTTAAAAAAAAACTCTTACTTATAACGGTGGTCCACTTTTCACGTCATCTATTTTGTAGAAGGTATGGATTTAAATTGATATTCTTTTAATTTTTTACTATATAATCAATAAGTAATTAAGAATATATCACTCACTATTATATTGAAAAATTAGTAATTATAATACACAATTAACATTAAATAATATATAATACTGAATTAATATTCCTAAATAGTTATTAGTATGTTTAATCAATATTAAATAGTGACTAAACAATATTATATATGCCAATCAATATTAAAAAGTGACTACACTAAACAATATCTTATATGCCAATCAACATTAAAAAGTGAATGAAGTACATACACTTTTTACCTCACGAAAGTGTAAATCCACCTTCACTCTCAAACAACCTACATAATTAAAGAAACAAGAAAAGGTATTCGACTACTTGACTGACAAATAATTTATTACAACTTAGAGATCACATGAAAATTATCACTCATTAAAAAATGTTCATTTTTTTAAAATAATATTATTATAAGATGAAATTATAGAATTAAACTAATTAATTTTACTTTCCATCTAAACTCCAACCACTTGTTCACCGGATCCCTTCAACTGATTAAATTAAAAAATTAAAAGTTTTTTATTATATAATACACATCTACATATATTTACGGTTAAAGTTTTTGAATCCTGTCAGCTCCGTTTGATGTTTATATTGCTTTTCACATAATCTACAAAGGATGTCCATATTCTATACTAATAGGATTTATTTCACACATTTGTTTGTGGATTAGTTTCGTACATATAAAATTGCACGAAGCCTTCATTGAATAGAACGCGCGGCATTTATGTAAGGAAGTAAATTCTGTGCTACTGTCGCTCAACAAAGTTTTGTTGGATGTACCAAACGTCGTAACTGATATTTATGGTAGACCTTGACTTATAAATGGAACGTTGGTGAATGAACTGAAAATATAACGTATCAAGAAAAAGAAAAAAAAAATGGTCAACGGAAATATTCCGCTCGTGACACTCTCAAGCGGCCATGTAATGCCGGTAGTCGGCTTGGGAACGGCAACCTACCCGCCGCCGTCGGCGGAGACGTTCCGATCGGCGATTCTGGACGCAGTGGCCCTCGGCTACCGGCAGTTCGACACGGCGTCCCTCTACGAGAACGAGCAGAGGATCGGCGACGCACTGGCGGAAGCCCTTCTCGAGGGCCTAGTGGGGAGCCGAGAAGAGCTCTTCCTCACGACCAAGCTGGCGTGCGTCGACGCGCACCGCGAACGCGTCATCCCTTCCCTCAGAGAATCCCTCAGGTAAATGCAGCTTCTTTTTTTTACTCACAAACCCAAAAAAAAAAAATGGAAAAATTATTCAGTGAGTCAGATTCACCGTAAGTCTTGATTCTCTTTCACTTGATGGTCTGAAAATTTAAAAATAAAAAGAAGAACCAAGACTCACTGCGTACATTGAAGTGGAGAAAAATTAAGAGATGAGTTCGACTCACTGAATAATTGTTCCAAGAAAAAAAAATGTTCAAGCATCGGGGGAGTGAAGAAAACTCGTATGGAAAACCAATATATGCAAAGATATAGGGTTGAGCTCTTTCATACTATAATGAACTAGTATATATGTACGTATCTTATACGTATTTCATATTACTTAGAAATATCAAATAACATTATTCTATAAAAAAATCTATAGGTAACTACATAACTATTTATATTAAATTTAGCGAACAATTTAAATTAGTAAACATATGAGGGTATTTAATTTGGAATAAGACTTTCATGGTGAACCTATTTTTTTGGGTTATATAATATTTGGGATAATAATAATAGACAGAGAAGTATACATAAAACTTGGTGGTAGTTACACGTGTTGCGGTTGGATAATCACAATTATCGTTGTTCAAAATAATATTAGATTATTTTCTACGGTCTATTCCTAGGAACTAATAAATTCTTATTGCAGTAACTCACAATCGATCTCTGAAATGCTCTCTATAGTACCACCAAGATGTTGCAACACGCATTTGGCCACTAGCAGGTGCTGGATCGTACTATTGCTAATAGTTGTACGAATCTAAGCAGACCCATAACTCGTGTGCAGTTAGGAAGTTATTATTTTTCTTTTTCCTTTTTCATCTTTTTTTTTTTTGAGATGTTAGCAAGTTATTTTTCAGATGGTAAAATAATACACGGAGGGTTCGAGCTTTTACAAATTACAATCCATCTGTAACTATAAGTAATTGGGACAACTCACATCATCCTTAGTCATAAGTCAATATGGAATAATTATATACTGGAATAAAACAGTTTGTCTTAAAGTCCCTGTTATGCATGATTTTAGGATCAAATTTCAACATAAGTTACCTTAATTTGCTTACTAAGATTTTGATATATATATATCAAAGATAAATGTTAAAGACACTATAAAAATTACTAGGGGACAATCACTTTTGGCAGTTCTATACATATTTAGAACTGTCAAAAAAAAATTTAGCCCTTACTATTTTAGGACAGATAAAAATTTTGCAGTCTTGGATACAGGGACGGATCTAGATAGAAGTGGGGTGCGGTGGCGGAGCTAGCCTCTAAAATTAGGGAGGCCTGAACTTTAGGTATAGCTTGAACGACACGAGGACTAGCATCCACCGCCTAAAATATTAATTTTTTGAAAATTTATTTACATATGATTGTTGTATACTTCAAATTCAAACAAAATTATAAAACGCAATTAAGAAAATATTACCCAAAAAAACTCAAAAAAAAATTCCAGAAATTTGGGCGGGCTACAGCCAACCCGTGCCCAGGGGTAGCTCCGCCCCTGGTGGGATGGGCTCTAGCTAGCCCATCCCAAATTATTTGTTTTCCCTTTTTCTTTCATATAACTTTTTTTTGATCTTTTTGTGGTCCACACATGGTCCATCTCAACCCGCTCTACTCTACCCTAGTATACATTTCCCCCGCTTGGATATGAAACTTTCAGAATTTTGGCAGCTCTATAACTATCAAAAGTGTGTTACCCCATAGTAATTTATGTAGTTCCATTAATATTTGTCTATCTGAATTTTACTTTTATTCTCGAAAGCTATTTACACTTGATACCAATATCGTCTTGTTGCATGCACGTAGGAAGCTGCAGTTCGAATACGTGGATCTCTTTCTCATACATTGGCCTATGAGCCTAATGCCCCATGAGCAGAAGTACCCCGTCGACAAGGAGAAGTATCGTCCTATGGATCTCAAGGTTATTTGGGAAGCAATGGAGGAGTGCCAGAGGCTAGGCCTCACCAAGTCCATCGGAGTGAGCAATTTCTCCTGCAAGAAGCTCGACCAGCTTCTTTCCATCTGCAAAATTCCTCCGGCAGTCAACCAGGTGATCCATCCAGCTGGGTCTAGATTCTCTATGGACAAAAATATATGAAAAATGCTAAACACCACCGGCTGTGACCGTGGGCTGACGTGACGCAATTCAATTTGTCCCTCCTATTCGTGTGTGTCCCACCTGTCGGTGTCCTGCCAATTAAAGACCGTCATGTGAACCGCAGTCCAAAATTGAGGGCCAAAACGTAGTCCACGTAGTCCTACCGAAAAAGTATATATATAACAACCTTGATCAATTATATATGTTAATTGAATTTTAGGTGGAACTGCACCCCCTCTGGCAACAGAAGAAGCTGATCGAGTTCGGTAAGGAGAGAGGTGTACAGGTCAGCGCGTACTCTCCCTTGGGAGGAAATGGGACTCCGTGGGGGAGCAACCGAGTGATCGAAAGCAAGGTGCTGAAAGAGAGAGCCATAGCAAGAGGAAAATCCCCAGCTCAGGTATATATTGCCTCCTCTCCTTTTCGAGCTTGAAAGTTGCGAAGAGTTAAATATTTATATTATTCTAACCATTTGGTAATACAAATTAGTGATATTGTTTCTTGGTGCGTTTGTGTTTTGAATTTCATAGTTTGAAGTAACGTGTCTGTACCGACAGCCGATACCAATTCGGCTAATTGACATGTCTTGATCTGATATTGACCGATATCGGATGCTAACCGATATCGATATTGAGAGTATTTTTTGATCAATTACTTTAAAGAAAATTGACGCAAAAGAACAATTAATCAACGAGGATGTAAAAATATAGTAAAGTTATAAAATAAAAAGCATTTAATTAAGAAAACTTATCTATATATAGCACATAAATCAATGGACAAGAGTGACTACTATTTCATTTAATTTCAAAACTAATAAAAAAAACACTAGAAATACTTAAAACTATATCTAAATGTATAAAATATATTTTCTAACATATTAGTAATTTACTAATAATTATTTGTTTTTCCGATACTTAAACCGTTGATAATGTTGATACTATAGATTACCATACTCATAGAGAAGGTCCAATACTGATTCTGATACCGACAGTGTGAACCTTGGTTTTGAAACTCGTTCATACTGGTCGAGATGGAATGATTAGTATCATTTTTATTGCATTAATATGTATTTTCAGCTAGCTATTTAGGCTTTGTACTCAATCGGATTATCTGAACAATTTGCTATTGATTTTTTTTTTCTCCTGACATAAACTCCTAATTGACAGATCTCTTTGAGGTGGATATACCAACAAGGTGCCACGGTCGTTGTTAAGAGCTACAAGAAAGAAAGAATGAAGGAAAACATTGATATTTTCGATTGGGAACTAAGCCAAGAGGAGCTGCAGAATATTAGTGAGATCCCACAGAGCAGAGGGATCAAAGGAGAGGACTATGTCTCCGATAAGGGTCCTTTCATGTCCTTGGAAGAATTGTGGGACGGTGAGATCTAATATGAGGTGTTGCTAGGCTCGGTTGTAGGAGCTTCTTGGTCCATACATCTTTGGAGGACAACTTTTTGTCAACAACAAAATAAAGAAGAGGGTCTCTCCCAATAATAATAATAAGAAGAAGAAGAAGGATATGTACCTTTGCCTATCGAACTCCGCAATTAGCCCTAGCTAGGACACCCTTTTAATGACCTTAATTTGGTGGTGATGATTGTCATTTCTAATTCTATGTGAACAATTGTTTTCTTAGTTAATGATTGAACATTATTATGTGTAGAATGTTGGATTTGATCCGAGTTCAATCTTCTATGCTCCTGTCTAAGGGAGATTTTCTATGTTGTTGTGTGAATGAAATATATATATTTTTTTACCAAAACAAACCCATATATAAATCAAAAGAGCCAAGGCTCAAGGTGGTGCCGGGAGATAGCCTAAGCACTCTACAGCATGGTTTAAAGTATCGGCCGATACCGATCCGATACGGCCGATACTGATACGGTTTGGCATGTCCCGATCCGATACCAACCGATACCCGATACTGACCGATACCGATATTGGGTGCCTCTTTTCCGGTCAATTCGGCAAAAAAATTAAACAAAAAGACAAATCAGCAAGGGTTTAAAGCATAATAAGGTTGTAAAAACATGTAAAAGAAGAAAATCAATCTATTGTATGCAAACCAATCGGTAAGAGTGACAACTATTTCATTTAATTTCAAAACTACTAAAAAAATAACACTAAAATTACTTAAAATTATGCCTAAATGTATAAAATATATGTTTTTAAATATAAATAATTTATTAATAATTATTTGTTTTCCGATACCAAAAAATCCGATACTCCGTTCCGATACCGCCGATACTACCGATATCGCCGATACCAATACTCATAGGAATCGTTCGATACCTATTCCGATATCGATACTGTGAACCTTGCTCTACAGGTGTATGAAAACAGGGGCGGATGCAAGTATCAGTTAGGGTGGGCTGGAGCCCACCCAAAAAAAAATATTTTACATTTTTTTTTTTTCATATAATTTTTTTTTGAATTTTTTTATATTGGTTAGCCTACTTCTAGCCCACCCAAATATATGGTAGTCCACCGTAGTTATAGTTTCTGGCTGAAAGAAAAACCAAAGTCAAACTCACAAAATTCCTACATCAGCATGATTAGTCCCTCGACTAACAAAAATCCAATCTCCAAAATAACCCCAAAGCTTAGGAGTCCATACTATCCAATCTGAGTGCTTGCTCTATCGAGTTTGGGAGGTCCATGTTGTGGGAAAAGATCTGCTCTCCTTTATGGACAACCGCCAAAGAAGCGAGAGCTTTTGCCACCTCATTAGCTCATTTCTTAGCTTTGAGCAAGCCGTAGTTGGTAGGTAGGAGTATTTTAATTTTCCGGATCTTGTATGTCAACGCCCAAGGACATGAAGCTTTTCGGGAGAAGATGTTACAGAGGAAGGCCGCCGATGTTTCGATGTAATTGATATTCAAGTTATTGTCGATAATTTCTTTGCGATTAGGTACCACCTTGCCGAAGATGATGGCATTTCTTTGTTTCCATATTTTTCAAAGACAAGTCCCGAAGAAAATATTCCTGCTGATTCCAGAAGTGTTATCTATAGAAATGTTATGTAGCCGTACCTTAAAGTTGTTCAATTGTTGTTGGAGAAATAGTTAGATCAAAGGAACATGCAAAATGCTTCCAAATCACCGTTGCCGTTTCGCTGCCGATTCGCTCCCGATGAATAGGTGATCGATAGTTTCCTCCGCCGAATTAATGCAATATACGCACTTGGAAGCAAGTTTAAAGTCCATAGATAGGAGTCCCGTCTCCACCGAGATAGCATTGCGACCTACACGCCACAAAAAAGCTCCGATCTGCGGAGGAATGTAATTATTTCAAAAAAAATTGCTCCACACCATAATATCATGCCTCCTCCTGTAGTGTTCCCAATACGATTTTGTCGTGAATTCGCCATGTTTGGTAATAGCCCAATACATTCGACTCGTCTAAAATTTGTAACCTTCAAAAATCCATACGTTAGAGTTCAACGGTCAAAAAATAATCGTTGACAAAAAAAATTACATATATAAGTAGGGCGTCAGTAGAGTTTGTGCCCCTACCCAATTATCTTCGTGGGACGCCAACTCTAGTGACGCCTGTACTCAATTTCCAATAGAGCTGCATATGTCTTAGGAATTGAGGAAGAAATGAAAGTGATTCAGAATAGAAGAAAAATTAGGAGAAAAAATGATTACATCCATACAAGCAAGGAATCACTTTTCCATCTTGAAGTATTCACTTTTCTTTCCAAATTCTTTGACATTTTCAAATATCGGAAAGAAAAATCAATAGGAATTGTAATTTTCCAAAGGAAAGAATATGCCAAGGAATTGATTTTCTTTTCCTTCAATTCCGCGAACCAAAATAGTCCTCGTTTGGTTCCCGGAAAGGAAAGGAAATCAATTTGTGTTTCCTTTCCTTTGGAAATTATAGTTCCCATCGATTTTTCTTTCCGGTGTTTGGAAATGTGAAAAAAATTGGAAGAAAAAAAATGAATACCTAGGCCGGATTTGGTTCGCGGAATTAGAATCTTGGGAAAGGAAAGTGATTCATTTTCTTTGTTTGGATGCCAAAGAAAATAAATTTGATTTTCATGAGGAAGCAAAATGGTTCTCCCACCAACCCAAGAATTTATTTTCTCCCTCTAAAAATTCAGTTTTCCTCCAAATTTTCTTGGTTTTTTTCAAACACTGAAAAAAAAAAATGATTGGAATTGCAATTTCCGAAAGGAAAGAAATATCGAAACATCAATTTCCTTTCCTTTAGGCCTCGTTTGGTTACCGGAATTTGAGCTTGGGAAAGAAAAGTGATTCTTTTCCTATGTTTGGGAGCCAAAGGAAAGTTGTTGGAAAGGAAAAATGATTCCCAAGAGGTAGGAAAATAAGGGGAAAAGTGGTTCCTCCCATTTATCTAAGGAATCACTTTTCCTCCAACTTTTTCGCATTTATTACAAAAAGTTTTGACCAAAATATCCATGTTCATAATATTATTTACCATTTTTATCCATAATATCTTTTAGACAAAAATATTTCTAAGTAATAATTATTTTTATTAGCACGAGGGTATTTTTGAAAAATTGACTTGATTTTGTTTTCTTTTCTTACAAACGCCAAACACTATAATGGAAATTAAAGATATATTCCGGTTATAATTCCGATCTTTTCAAACACCGGAAAGGAAAGTTTATAGGAATTATAATTTCCTAAAGGAAAAGAAATACCAAGAAATCAGTTTCCTTTCCTTTCCATTTCGCGAACCAAACAAGGCCTTAGTTCCGTGAACCAAACGAGGCCATAAATGTTGGAAAGTGAATTTTTTCTTACCTCCTAATTTTTTTGAAATTTTTTTCCTTTCCTCAATTCTTTTGACACCCAATCATAAGAAAGTAATTAATTTTTTTTTTCTAACCCTATGGTCCCGCGAACCAAATGAGACATTACGACGTCCCACTTTCTTTTCCTATGGGACGCCATTAAGAGTGATATTTCATCCCTCTCGTTATAATTTTTCAAACTTCTCTTTCATTGTAAATATGTCTAATTTCTTTTCACTATATGAAATTTCTGTAAGGCTGGACACATACCTCTTGGAAGATATTGCTTTTTGTCACGAAAATGGTCTCTCCATGAAATAAGGATACATTTTCCTATCGAATTCATGAAATAAGGATGATAAAAGTCTCTTCATTGTCCTTATATATTTTATTATTGGTGTTTTGATCTGTTATTATTTGGCTTTCTATACAACAAACACCACCACTTCATTTAATAGAAATTCGCTCATAAAAAGAGGGTTCTTTTTCCCCTATGTTGAGGGGCCGGTCAGGACTTAAAATTTAGAACATTAACCAAACCGTCCTTAGGTGGTATCGCCTGTCGAGAATATAGAACATCAACCAAGCACTAATAACCAAGATGGACGATGGATATTATGGCTTGTACTAGGTACCTACATTATTATTGTTATTATCGTTTTTGTATGGCAACGAAGAGTGTCCCATGAAAGTTGTCATTCTGAGACTGATTGTGCTCAATAAAAATTACTGAACAAGTTCAACACAAGAGAACAAAAGTTGTTAAATAATTTCAATGCAAGATAGAGTGGTAGAGAGTTTTTGAGAGTAGGAAAAGAAGTGTTAAGACTTGACAGAGCTATTGTAATTCCTTCTTCTTCAAACTGAATCACTCTTGTTCGTGGATGTAGGCATCTTAGTCGAACCACATGAATTATTTTCTTAGCGGTTATGAATTTTTTATGAATTTGTTCTCTGAGGGTCTGCTTGGTAATGGTGTTTTCTTCGTCTTTATGGTGTTTTTAAACCGACGGTTTATGAAAACCCATGTTTGGTAATTTTTTTGAGATACTGGATTTGGTCATCTCAAAAATCTCCCAAAATCAGTATAATGTATTTTCGGATGATTTTATAAACACCCCAAATCGACGGATTTTGAGGAATTTTATTATTTTATGCTATTTATATTCTCACCAAAATTTTATAATTATAACTACTAATATCATTTCTTATTTAATTTTATTCGTGTAAAAAAATCGTTCAGAACCGTCCGTTAGTGAATTACCAAGCATGAATTAGACTGATTTAAAAGTCGCTACTTAAAACCACAAAAAATCGGATCTATCATCATCGTTTTTATTTTCGCTATTCTAAAAATACCTCCTAACCGCTACCCCATAATTGTCAAACAGACCCTGCTTTTTTGTGTTTATTTCAGTAATGTTCCAAGGTATAGGATTGTAGCTCTCTCCATGTCCGAGACGGCAGCAACCGAAGCAATTTTGTCGTCCTCCTGACGGGCGTCCGTCCCGTTGTGCAGTGCAGTATCAGTCTTTCGTGGGTGTCACAGAACAATTGCCGTCCGCTGCTGGTGTATAAATAGGACCGAACACACAGCAAACAAACACCACCGGTCCCATTAGAAACATTACATGGCGAGCATAATAGCCGAGCTGCAGATAGCCGGAGGCTGCCGACCGATGCCGCTCGTCGGCCTGGGCACCGCGTGCTTCCCCGTCAGGCCGAAGGCCGTCAAGGACGCGGTCCTCGAAGCCATGAAGGCCGGCTACCGCCACTTCGATTCCGCCTCCGTCTACGGCTCCGAAGGGCCGCTCGGTGAAGCCATCAAGGAGGCCGTCGAGACGGGGATCGTCGGGTCGCGGGAGGAGCTCTTCGTGACCTCCAAGCTTTGGTGCAACGACGCCCATCCCGAGCTAGTCCTCCCTGCTCTTAAGAGAAGCCTTTAGTAAATCTCTGCTACAACCCTAGTTTTGTTTTTCAGAAAATTTGATATAGGGGGAAGAAATTTATCTAATTTGAACAGAATAATTTTAGGATATTTACAAAAGAGATTTGGCGCCAGAAAAAACAAAATATAAAAAAAAATGTGACGCCAGTGCAACTGTGCACTGCAACTGTGCTCTGGCGTCAGACGAAAGTAAAAAATAAAAAAAATGAGGCGCCAGTGTTACTGGCGCCAAACACATTCTCAATCATGGTTTTTTGGTTTTTTTTCGGTTTTTTGTTTGGTTTGTTTTAATTTGGTTTGATTTATTTTTTAGTTTAATTTTGCTTAATCTTTTAGTTTTGTTTTTTTTATATTTTTTTGTCTGGCGTTACTGTTTTTATATTTTTTTTTGTCTGACGTTAGATTCTATTTTTTATAAATATCTTAAAATTGTTCCGTTCTATGCAAATTAGATAAATTACTTTCCTCTATATGAAATCTTTTGTTTTGTTTGTCTTTTCCATCAAAGAAACAATAATTCCGGAAGGAAAAAAAAAAAAAAAAACTTCGCACAAGATATAAATTCATAACAAGAACGAACTGCTGGATTCTTGTCTTAGGCTAGAATTTATTGTTGTAAGCATGCATGGAAGTCTCCATGTTTAGGAGAAATTATTCGTCATGTCCCACTACGTGACAGTGGTAAAATATTGTTCTCATCTGATAACAGTATGATATATCACTCTTGTAGCGTCATCAGGACCATCTCTGACCCATGGCAGTCATGACGACCATTCAAGACACGGATCCAGAGGACCAATAAAAATTAATTTAAATATAAATATATTAATTTTTTATATCTAAAATAGACCTGATTAATATGTTTCATGGGCACTATTTAAAAAATAATAATTATGGTGTTGCTATATTAGGCTTACATATATGAGATCTTTTGTTCATTTTTTGATGATGAGAGTCTTTTAAATTTATTTTTACTTATTTATTTATTACATTATGTATGAAGGATCTATTTTGAAAGTTTATCTTGGATCCATGAGCTCAGAGCCGTTCGTGAGTGTCATGCTGCTTGTTTGATCCCCGTGGTGTGTGGTGTGTGGTGTGTGGTGTGTGGTGTGTGGTGTTATATTAGCTAATTAAATATTATGTCAAATTGGTCCAACGAAAAGATTGTGGACCATCATATATTCTTACATTAATCTACATACAGTTTGATAAAATACAAGTAAATTAGATAATATGTCATTGAAACCAACTTAGCTTGCAGCAATCTTCAGTTAGAGTACCTGGATCTCTATCTGGTCCACACGCCATTCAGCACGAGAACTGAGCCGGGGACGCCGCCCTACCCCATCAATCACCAGGATCTGGTGTGGTTCGATATGAAGTCCGTTTGGGAAGCCATGGAGGAATGCAAAAGTCTCGGCCTCGCCAAGTCGATTGGGGTTAGTAATTTTAACCAGAAGAGACTGGAGGAGCTACTCACTACGGCAAAAATACCTCCAAGTGTGAACCAGGTGAATTATCCTCTCTTTTTCGATCTATCACAGAGGATATGATTCCTAATTAGAGTCGAATGTTAGTTAGAAAATGATTCAAACAACCGACTCCACAAATTTGAGAGAGTGATTAGCGACTTTGTTGCTATTATATATATAGTAAACAAAAACGGAACCACATAGGGGCTAAAGTGGGCTCTAGTCCACTTCTTCTTTTTTCCTATATTTTTTTTGTTTTTCCATATGATAGCTTAGTAGCCACATTAGCTGCGCTTGGGATGATTTTAGGCGCGGCGTATTCCCTTTGGCTATATGATCGTGCGGTTTCTGGAAATTTAAAACCCGATTTCCTTCATAAATTCTCCGATCCAAATGGCAGAGAAGTTTCCATATTTCTACCTTTTCTTGTTGGGACAAGACAACCCAGTACGATGGCACTTCTTGGTTCGAGACCCAAATGGAAACATTGTAAATGGGACATATGGAAGAAGATCATCCATAAACCGTGAATCAAAATTAGTATCAAAATGTCTCATAATTTTACACAAAAGCAAAGTAATTAGTCAAGTGGCATACATAGAATTACCATTACTCATACTTAGCTACAGGCTGAGTGAAGATCATAACACATTTGTGAAGGTGTACTTTGTGAATCAACTAAGTTCTGATATCTGTTAAAAATTACAAACTTCTTGCAGGTGGAGATGAATGTAGCTTGGCAGCAGAATCAACTTAGGGACTACTGCAAATCAAAGGGCATACATGTCACTGCCTACTCTCCTCTAGGTGGCACAGACATTCCGGACACTAAGAACAGTGTCAGAGACTCCGACACGCTACGTGACATCGCCTTATCCAAAGGGAAGACTGTAGCTCAGGTGCGTGCTGCTAGCTCAACATTTCAATCATACCAAAATAAACGTTAATTTCAAATTGAATTCTAAACTAAACTAGTGGGCAAAATATATATTGAAGGTTTCTCTGAGATGGCTGCATGAACAAGGCGTCAGCCTGGTAGCGAAGAGCTTTAACAAGGAGAGGATGAAGCAGAATGTCAAAATCTTTGATTGGGAGCTGAGCGACGAAGATCGTCTCAAGATCAGCGAAATGCCTCAGTCTAGGATCGTTACTCTATCTGTCATGCTCGCCAACAAAGAAGGTTACCAGCCACTTCCGGAGCATGAACTGTAATGAGGAGAAGATTGTTGCAGAGCGCGACTTTCCTGTCCCTTCTCATCTTTTAAAATGAATAAGCATAGCCTCCTACATTTAAGGTTTTGTTTCACTAAAGTACTTACTGCTGCATACTTGCGCAGACTTCTGCAGCATTTATCGCAGTTATGGCTGCAACACGTTCAACATTTTTGCAAAGGTTTCCATTTCAGTTCGACCAGAGAAACTCAAATAGGAACTCGCATTAAGAACTTGCATCAGGGCTATGACACTTATACAAAATCTTCTATTTAGGTCCTTGATTTTTTCTCGTTAGATCCTTGAAAAAAATCAAGGGATGGAAGAACTCATGATTTCCTCTAATAGTTTTGTTTTCCATTTCCATGTAGGAAAATTTAAAAAAAAACACTGGAATTCTTTCTTTGATCATCTGCTGCTGACAAACAAATTGAATATAAAGGCTAGCTAACTAATACATGGTAGTTACCTGTATATTTGTGAATGTGTAGGTATTTAAATACTTGGCCTAATAATATTTGTAGGTCATTATTAGCATTTTGGAGAGGGGATAACATTTTGTTGCTTTTATGTTTCCTAAAATTTTATCTGACACTTTAAGAAACCCCTCACATATCAATATTAATTGAAGCGCCCGCGCCGAATCCTATTCATAAAACTTGATCAGAAACTCAGACATGTCAATCTCAATTTCCTTAGTCCTATGGGTCCATTGTCTTCCAAATCCCCGTGAATATGAAAAGCATGTCAAATTTATTTATATACCACGTGTATTCAGTAACTCAGACTCATATTAACAGGTATACACTCAGAGCAATGGCAAATATATACTATAGGACATCACAGATTGAATTCCTGTGCACATCCTAAACCGCATTGGTGCATTCACGCCAATCTTATTCAAGGCATTATTGTCTAGTTAAATGTATCGGTAGAAGTTTTAGTCAATGTTCACAGTATCGGGCCCTTCCTATGAGTATCGGAATCAGCTGTATGTATCGACGGTTTCGAATTGGAGTGTAGAATTTTTTGGTATGAAAAATCAAATAAATATTGATAAATTATTAAAATTTTAGAAAAAAATATTTTAGACAGATATGATTTTAAGTACTTCTTATATTGTTTCTTGGTAGTTTTGAAATTGAATGAAATAGTAGTAATCATTGTCAATTTGTTTACATGCGATAGATTTTTTATTTTTTTATTTTACATGCTTTTACCATACTTTTATGCCGTGTTTTTACACCCTTATTGATTGTTTTTTTCATTCAATTTTTTTGTCCAATTAATTAAAAGAGAGATCCCCAATGTCAATATCAGTCAATCGCCAACATGCCAAACTATATCGCCAACATGCCAAACTATATCTGTATTAGTTGTATAGGATCGATATCGGCGGATACTATAAACTATAATTTTACTATGCCGTGTACTCTTGCTATAAAGGTCACACAAGATATAAAGATTATCAAATGATTTTCACATACTGTTTCAAAAATCAATAAATAACAAAGAACTGCATAATGTTCTATGTGCAAGTACCCCAGAATAGGAAATAAAAAATAAAAAAATTGCTTCCTAAATTTGGACCACAAATGTCATACTACAGTAACAAAGGCAACTTCTTGTGATTTGGCAGACACTCACAGTTGGCCTCAGGGAAAAAAAAATAAAAAAATCTCCCTATTCTTCTCCATGTTCACTTGCTACTTACAAAACAAGCTTCAGAAAGTAACATATACCTTCCATTAAGCAAAAGGAACCTCACATGCTCAATATTAACAAACTATTCGCACTTGATGGATCTCAGTAAGTAACATATACCTTCCATTAAGCAAAAGGAACCTCTCTCATGCTCAAGATTAACAGAACAAAATAAAAAACAATCATATCCCTTGTGTAGAGTTTTAAACAAAAACAATCATAAATCTACATTCATGACCACAGGTGTATATCATACGCAAGTAAACCATCTTCCAAGAGGACTAATTCCTATGCACATAAGAGAACAAATGTAATAACAGCTCAATAGAAGTTCATATATATGATAGAAAGGAACTTATGTCGCTAAAAATGCTTGACGAAATCCCTTATTTTAGTAATATTTCCAACAAAGTATGTTAATCCAACAATGCTAGAAATAGTTACTCTAAAACAAAGTACAACTCTAATAACAACAAAGAGAGTAGGGCTTAATATGAGACGATGACATATTTCTCAAGTAATGCATGGCTTTGTTATATCTATATGCCGAATCAAACCAAATTCTAGACAACCTCATGCCCACATCTTAAAAGCTTCTTGCCAGACAGATTGAAGATACACCTACGAATAGGGGTGAGTATTATCCAGTTTTGGACTGAAAACGGAATCGAATAAGAGATTTGGTTTGGTTTGGTTTGAAAAAAAAAATCGGTATGGTTTCGGTTTCGAAGTTCGTTTTCGGTTTTCAATTTCGGTTTCCGTCCAAAACCAAAAAACGAATAAGCCTTACTCAATTATATAATTACTATAAATTTTATGCATATTTTATAATTAAAAATGGTATATTTTGTGAATATTTTGAAAATAATAATTTTATGTATATGCTTTAAAGTATATGCTTGGTAATTTTATAACTAATCCAACTTTGGATCCAATTTTAAAATACAACAATATATGTATAAAAGTTTATTAATATAATTTAGCCATAATTTTAACTTTTGGTCCGACTCATTGAACAATTAAAAATAGCCTAACAGAATAAATCGAATCGAATATTGTTTCGGTTCGATTTCGGTTATAGCTAATTTTGGTTCAAAATGAATATGTATTAAAGTTGGATATAAATTGCACTGAATGGAAGGAAGCCAGCCAACCCAAGGCCTTCTATGGGACTATCCGTTTGTACCATGGCCGTGCCGGAATATCTCTAGGATACTTGATAGTGCGACCAGGAGGTTGGAATTCTGTCTTGCTATTTTTGCCAGCAATCCCACCCATAACAAGTAGAGTTGTTACCAGAGTCAATAAGAGAAGCATAATTAAAAGGGATAATTTGAAAAATGTTCCATGTAAAATATAGAAACGAGCATATACATCCATTATTTTAAAAAACTAACAAATGTCCCCATTCATTTGTAAATCAGCCAAAATTTTGGTTAAATAGTAGGGTTATATTTTAAAAATTTATTTGTTCCATACAAACGAATGGGAACATTTGCTATTTTTTTTAAAAGTGAAAGTATATGCTAGTTTTTATATTTTGAAGAGGGCATTTGTTAAAATATTCCGAATTAAAATGGTGCCAAATGGAAGTGTCGATGTAGCAGTATAAGCGATTGCAACAATATTTAGAAAGATTAGAATTTTTACTGTACTAGAGAATTAGAGAGAGTTTATAATTTCTTGGATGATGATAAAAAAGGACTTACATGAAGCTTCTGGAAACAGAATATTCGAGAGATTATTCTAAGTCCTAGATATTTCTAAGGATTACTCTATAACATCTATAAGACCATGAAGACTTCATGAATATTCAAGAACACTCTACCACATTATGGATGATTCCGAAAGCTTCCAGCAAAACCTCGATCTGTGAAGGTTTATGCAAATCCGTCCCGGTGGGACGAAAAATCTTGGACGTGACACATCGCTCCAGTGGACATCCATATGTTGGACTCATGATGCACGGGAGCATTTGTCCCAAAACTGATGTTTCCATGATATCCTCTCTCTCATATAAATACAATACATATAATTTTTTTAATTTAAAGAACTAAATAATTATGGATACCAAACATTGTATTTATATGAGATAAGACATCATAAAAACAGTAGTTGTGAGGACACCATATCTGCTGTCCACATTTTTGATCTACTAAAGTAGTATTTTTTTATATAAAAATATGGATCCCGCTCGCTATATAAAAATAACACCTAAATCTAAATCTAGTGATACCCATGTTTTTATAAGAGGGAGGATTAGTTTGGTATAAAAAAATGGGACAGTAGATCTACTCTGATGCAGAATATTGCCATCTAATCCAACTCTAGCGTTTGCGTTAGGAATATCCAACCAATCGACATATGCTGCTGACAGTTCAAAAGAAGTGCTATGAGCTGATATATTTACACTAAATTGCCAACCATATGATCATTCGATCTATTTGTCCCCTGAACTGAACTGATTCTTTGGGGGTCCAAAAAACTCTAAGGCCTCGTTTGATTCACGGATTTAAGGAACCAAAAAAAAAGAAAAGTTGTTCTCTTTCTTTGTTTGGTAGTCACAAACTTGAAAATCAATTTCCTGACAAGAAAAAAAATTGGTGGGAATATGGTTCCACTCAAGATCCATGGGATTAATTTTTCCTCCTCCTTTCCAACATTTATTACAAAAGTTATGACAAAAGTAACCATATGTCATTGCTTATTTTACCATTAATGTTATTTTTATAAAATTATTTTTATTTTAAAAGGTAAGGATATTATTGGAACATTGTTATATTTTGCTTTCCTTTCCTATGTAGTTTCCTTGTTTTACCAAACAATGGAAAGAAAATGTGACAAGAATCTTACTTTCTCATTCCCATGGAAAATACAAGAAAATTCATTTCCTTTCCGTGAACCAAACGAGGCCTAAATATGAACTTAGGAAAAAAAAAATGTAGTGATGTAATAATGGATTATGAACCTACACTGCATTGTCAAAGAGCGAGGCATGAGGCAGCAGTAGCAGCCTCTCCGTCCGGGCCAAGCTACAGCGTGACCCGGCGGTCGTCATCGACCACTACCTCGATCTCTTCGGCCGCGGCGGCAGGAGAGTAGCAAACAATGGGGGATCGGCAGAGGGGACATGAGTTCCCGTAGGAGAGCCAGGGGAGGATGCATTCCGAGTGGTACATATGGGAATCCTACCAAAATATTTAATATTAGCGACGCCTAACAACGTCGCTAAACAGCAAAAAAAATATCGCTAACTTCTGACAGCGACGTTTTGGGCATGTCGCGTTATTCATGGTCGCTAACTTGTAAAACGTCGCTAGAGCGATGTCATTCGGCAATGCTCGACGTCGCTAGTTTTAGCAATGTTTACCGACAAAACGACGTAACATTTCGTTGCTGATTGTCGCTGTCCATTCAGATTTTAGCGACGTTACAGTCTGAGATTAGTGACGTTTTCCGACTCTATAGTTAAACCTGCGGGCGAAGCAACCGAGCTCGAACTCCTCCATTGTCACGCCCCGCTCCCGTAGGAGCGATCGTCCTCGCTAAGGCGTGATGCCGCACGAGCCTAGATTGCGCTCGTGCAAGACAGTTCCATAACGGCCGATTACATCGGCGGCGACGGGGTCGTCGCACAGAAGTCCCAAGCAGAAACATTAAAACATGCAGCGAAAATTTAGAACAAGCACACATGAACACAAGTCATTCAAAAGAAGCTCTTTATTGATATTGAATACATGATTACATTTGTGGGCGCAAGGCCAAATTACAAGTCTCTCGTGCTCACTTTTCTCTCATTTACAAGTCAATCTGCTCTCTCTCTCTCTCTCATCTCTCGATTACAATGCTTGAGCCAGCGGAAGCTTCGGAAGGCGATGTCCATACATTATGTCCTGTATAAGTCTTCAATCCACGCGATCGCACGCTTCGAATCGCCAAGGAACTCCGTGCCTCGATGCATCCAAGCGAGCTCCGCGCCACGAGCTTCTACATGTGCCTGCACATGAACACTGTGTGGGTGTCAGTACTCAACCGTACTGGTGGAGTGAGCTCCTCGCTCACCCATACATAACCGACACGTTTATTTACTTTGTGCAATTAAAACCCTTTCGATTGTCTTTCTAGTCTTTCCTTAGGATTCATTTTTAGGACGAGGACGTCCGACCAAACCGAGGTGCCAAGACATGTTCGTGCTATAATTCCAACGTGTGTTTCGATCGAGGCAGTGCCTCATCGTGCATGTACTTGACCCAACTTGAACTCGGGACGGCAGGGTCGTGCCATACTCTATTCGCGACTTAGACATATTCGAGACGGTGCTACGCCGAGGAGCAACTTACACGGACTCGACCGTGCCAAGACCTTTACTTGAACTCAAGTGCCTCAAGACTATTCTCGTGCCAACGACGTCAAGGGGACGACTCGTACAGGTCGTGCCGCTAGACTTGATTTGTGCCTTAAGACCTTGCTTAGACTTGTATATGCTTCAAGATTGAGGCCGCGCCTCGCTACTTATCAAGACTTTATCCATGCTAGCGCCTATCGGTATTTCTATTCGACTCCTGAACCAACTTAGACAAGACTTGTCAAACCTAGTATCGATCTCATGGACATCCCGACGCCAAGTATCGTGCTAAGCACGGTGCCTATGCTGCAGCCCAATCTTAGGCCCATATATTGTGTTACCGACTAGACATGATTCCAGTTCTAAACCCAATCCAAAGGCATACACGCGATGTGCCGCTATTGCCGACACATCTACATGAGTGGTCACTAGCAATGTCAAGCTATCTTGGACTGGCTCGTGGGATATCGGCTCGTCCCTACACGGGTAGCTAGCCCGGAGGCGCCGAAGTCTCCCATGCGGTTATCCAGCATCCTACTTTGAGCCACACTCGCTTCCCCCGGGCCGAATGATCCCGGCGCCCCGGCTATCATTCGAGAAGACTATACCTTGTCGACAAGTTGTCCGATGACCATGCAAGTCTCAACTCGATCTAACCAATCGTTCCTTAACATGATCATGCATTCCTTCTTTATTTCGAGACTTAACGAGACTCCCAAGCCGCGGGACAGATCTCGTGTGTGGGACATATCAAGACTTAGCGAGACTCCCAAGCCGCGGGACCGATCTCGTGTGCGGGTTATATCAAGACTTAGCGAGACTTAACGAGACTCCCAAGCCGCAGGACTTAACGAGACTTAACGAGACTCCCAAGTCGTGGGACCGATCTCGTGTGCGGGACATATTAGCGAGACTCCCAAGTAGCGGGACCGATCTCAACGACAACAAGTCGCGGGGACATCCTTTGTTCGTGGCAAGCTTTTCACTAAACCGGCCGTAGCTCGGGCCTTAGACAGACCTGGTTCTATAGGCGACGCTATCGCTCAAGTCATATACTTATACGACGAGCCTTCTTCTCAAGGGACTACGCAACTAGACAACTGCAGATAGAGCGGGATAGTGCTAAAAATAGCTTCAATAGCCCAGCACAATACTTGTCTAACTTATTTGGGCAACGACTCGACGAGCAAGGGCTACGCCGAGCTACGCATCGAGGGAACGTGTTATGCACGGGGTCGACTTAAACCACAAAGTTCTCGGGTGCCTAGACTTAAGTCAACAAGCCGTGCAAGACGACTTAACTTGCGGGACGTGCGAAGGCTATGCCAAGCCTTGCGGGACAGGACCGTGCATGCTTTTATTAAGCATTCATGCGGGCGACGCCTATGACTTAGGCTGATTTGAGTGTTGGGGCAAAACGACGGGACCGTGGATGCTTTACCAAGCATTTATGCAGGCGACGCCTATGACTTAGGCTATTACAAGTGTCGGGGCAACTTAAAAACTTAAGCCAACTTCCTTCTCCCAAGCCACGGGATCGAAGGATCGAGTGTCATTTGAAAGCACGCTGAGCCGACTTCTATAAGGACCGTGGGACCATTTTCTATATTCTAAGACATTCCGATGGGTCGGGATAATTCCCTTATCTATGTGCGTTCGTAGCTTTTATATTAGCCTACTTGTGCAAGTTGAAAACATGCGCGTTATTAAGTGAAGGCTAAGATGAGGCAAGTTCACCGAAACTACCCCACCTGTGCGAGGGGTCGCCTCGACCGAGCGAGCCTTCAAGTAGCCGTTGCAAGGCTAAGTTCCAACGTCGTCGGCGTTTCGATTCCTCCGATTGACTTTACGGGACGGGGCACTACAACATACACCACTCAGAACAAGTCTCGTCCTCGAGACTAATTTCCTGAAGGTGTAGTGACCCGCTCCGCCCTAGCGGAACGCCGATTCCAAACGGCAAGTGCAACGACTCAAACGAGCCGTCGACCCGAAGAGTTGCTTCGTCCCGATGAAGTATCGATGCGAATCGATGCAAGGCTTACATTGGCCCGACAGGATGAATCCAGACTTAGACTTTCAAAGGCGCGCTCGGAATATCGCTCGGCCGATGCGAACATCGCTAAGGTGGGTGGCTCCGATGAACCCGTCTTTGCTTAGCCTATGCACATAATAATGCGGACACAAACACGAGAATCGCTAGGCGATAACATCTTGCATGCTAATAAATGACCCAACGCACCTAGCTAAGGGAATAATCCCAACTTGTATGCTTGTATAGAATATGGAAAGTAACATGGAAAATACGAGAACTCTCGCCCACGCTCCATGCTCGTGCTACGGCGCAAGCCTACGTTGATGCTCCCTATACGTCCAAACAATCAAACAATGAATGGGTTACAATAATGAAACGGAAAGACTATCAATATAGTCGCACCGTATAGATTATAGCAACATTGAAAGGCTATGGGACCGATGGGTCGCCAAGGCGACTCCCATACGAGGAGTCGTGTAATGTATAAATGAAAGAGCAAACGAATAAGTGAATCAACGAATGAATACGTGAATGAATCGACGAACTAATGAACAAGTGAAAGAAAGAAAGAAAAGGAAAGGAAACTTGAAAAGATAAGAAAAGAAAGAAGGATTAGCGACAGGTGTGACGGGCACGTGCATCGGGGCTCGCTACCCGCGCTGCACGGACGCCAACCTGGTCGATAACGTAAGAAGGCTAAGGGTTAGCCTAAGGCTCAAAGACAGCCATTAAGTTAAAATGATAATAAAATACGAAATGGTCGTGGACAACGGCACGAGCGAGGGGTGGCGTATGCTGTGACCGTGAAAGGGGATTCCGCGGCATGATCAAAGGGGGGATATGCCGGCCTAGGCGGATCCAAAAGGGGCTTACGGGCTTAACTGGGGGAGGCTTGGCCCCAGGAGACGTAAGTGCGGGGTATTTTTCAAGAGACTATCAGGGTGTACCAGCCGCACGCCATGATAGGTGCGAAAATACCAAGGAGAAAGTCCAGGATGGCTTGTGGTGCCAGCGACCGATGCATATAGATTAAGTGGGCTTTGCTGGTGGCAATCCACGTGCAAGTTCTTGCATTGAAATCAGAGTAATCTAAGTTAAAAGTAAAATGAACAAGTGCCTACTGAATGACTTGAAATGTGCCACTCCAAAATGATAACGAGTACAAATGAGTTAAAGAATGCGTCTACGTTATGTTATTACACATGAACTGTTGTCTAACATGGTTTGCTCTGAACAGGGAAGGCCGGACGGTAAGTATGGGTAAGTTGTGCATGTATTTCCATGCGACACTTGAAATCGGTTACACGGGATAGGTTATATCATATGCCATGTAAATGACCCTAAGGCAAGATTAGAAAGACAATGAATGATAGAGATGCACACAAGTAAATGGAACGTGTTCGGTAATGATAGTGATTATGGGCGAGCTAGCCTCCCCACCAGTGCATAACAATGTACTGATAACCCCACAGTCTACTTGCAGGATGCAGGTATCGTCGGCGGGTGCGGAGCTTCCATCGAACGTGCTAAGGCGCGGAGCTATCTCTGGAGCCTTGGAGCGTTGCAAGGAGCCGAAGCACCCTATACAGGACATAATGTATCGGAACATCGCCATGAATCATTCCATCTTGTAAGCCACTTGGCACGCCTTTTATGCTTCAGAGAGAGAGAGCTTGAGCGAATTGTAATATCGGCCTAGCGCCGCTTGTAAACTGATCTTGAATATCAATAAAGAATTTGATTTCGCTTCAATTGTGTTCATTTATATTCCGCTGCAAATGGGGACACTCTGTGCGACTCTGTGGCCTAGAACTCAAATCGGCCGTTTCTGGACTTGGCCTTGCACGGGCGCAACCTAGGCCCGTGCGGCATCACGCCTTAGCGAGGACGATCGCTCCTACGGGAGCGGGACGTGACAGAAGGCAAGCCATCCTACCATTTCTATGGCCAAGACTTAATCGTGCCCAGACGCGGGACTATCGCACACACTTCGCCTACGTATTTCTTCGATTTCGAGCCACGCTCGCACTATTATCAATCTTTCCTTTAACACGATTTTAAGATCTCGACACACTCCCATTTTTTAAGTCTTGCGTGAACCCATTGTATCACTTGGCTGGATCGTGCATGCATTCCAAGTGTCCCCAAAATACATGCATTCAGCCAGGCCGCATGATAGAGAATTTGTCATTCTCACTCGAGTCGCATCGTGCACATACTCAGGCATCCCTGAAATATATATATATGTCAGCCGAATCTCGTGAGCATGGTTTCCTATTCTTGCATCATTCAATCCATCCATGTCAATCCTCAAGATCAATCTTTTGATTGCAAACACATGAAACAGGACATCTCGCCTAACCGCTAGGCCAATCTTTGCGAGGCTAAGTCAATGTCAGGATTGGAATCATAGTTCCCCAACAATAATGCCAATACTGACCCTAATCCTAGGGTCAAACCAAAGTTGGTAGTACGGGATTTTCTACCCAAGCTCGCGTCACTCAGATTTCTAAACATCGAGCATGATTACTGTCACGCCCCAGAACCAGAATACTGGAGAGCGGGGGAATGACTCAGCCAACTACGTATTACGGGTAGATGAATACCGTATAATACGATTAATGCTGTCTACAAGACGAGGTGCAATACTACATGAAAGTCTCGCTATGGTCACTTCACATCTATTGTCTCAATCATTCAAACAAGAAACAGAAATAGAGAACATGTGAGATAAAGCAGTAAGGCATCCCAAATGCTCAGTCAAAATGTTCTTGATATCTGGCTTTACAAAATACAGCCAGATGATGTAGTAAGTATACACAATTGTTAGCAGCTGCAGTCTGACTTAGTTACAATTATGCAAAAGTAGGTACAAGACAATCCGACTAACATGTCGGTGCCAAACGGCAAAGTATAAAGTAGATAACAAAACGAGCGGAGAAGTAAGAAACCTACTCGAGTCCTCCTGCGATCATCCCTCTAGTGATGACCATCTTGGAGGTAGAAGTAAGCTGGATCCTCGGGGACTGGCTCTAAATCTGGCCATGCAAAACCAGAGAGGTTAGACCTCTAATAGCAAGTACCGCAAGGAAGCACGACATGAGAACTAAAACCAGAAATAAGAGAGTATGATAATAAATCTCTGCTATCTACTAGGACTCACACAACATCACGACACTTCGAACCAACCTCCCAACCAAACAAGGACAGAAGTTGGCCCGTCATGTCCTGACATTCTGATCATCTCAATTAAGTAACAGAGTAGGTACAGTGCACAAACAAATCAATTTAAACGGCCAGGCAACTACTATGGCTTGTTATTGTGAGTCCCAAGTTATCTTGGTTTTATGCAATGAAGATTTCTCAGTACTTACTATGCACAAGCAAGGCTAGTTTACCCAGTCAATCAATTGCGCCAATCATGAATTAGACGAGTCCCAGCGGGACGCCCGTCATCAATATACAATAATCAATATAATATAAGCAGATACCGCTTCCTGCCCGTGTGGCAGGTTTGCAGTATCTGTGGGGACCAGTCGGCCTGTCGGGCACTTAATAGTCCCAAGAGGGCTGCCATGTAAGAACTCAGGAATCCATTCTCTCCATGCAATCATTATTTTATTTAACTTAATAGTCTCTACGTTGAGTGAAGTACCATGCCGTGGATCATGGTCATTCAGAATAAGTACTTTCGTACGGGGTACGATATGCACAACTCTACAATGATACCAGTGCGGTCAGGTTGTAGGTCTTACATAGCGTAATGCAGCAATCAAAACTAACCACGGAATAATCATGCCTTGACCATAAAGTACACATGCTTCTTTGTTAAGATAAATAAATAATAAATAAATGGAAGCCTGCATGTGCCTGTATGCCAATATTCGGGATTAGCCAGTCGATTTCAATAGTTCATAATTAATATGAACGTGTCTCATTCATTCAATTTAATAAGACGACTAGCCAGTCTCTTAGTTCCAACTAGGAACGTATGATCAATTATTAGTCAAGGTCACAATCATTATCAATGGTGACAAGGCATGAAAGTCAACTAATATTCAGTGGGGTCGAGTCTACAACTTTCAGGGTTTAATTCCAGTCAATCGGGGTATCTATAACTCAATTCACGACACATGGTACATCTCACGTAACAATCTATATTTAACAGAAATATTAACATATCATGATTATATCAAGTTTATGTAAAAAGGCGTAAGGATATAAAATGGACGTTAAATATCTAATAAGATATCAATATACAGGGCTATAGAAGGTCCAGGGTAAGTAGGCTACGCTCATGCCAGCCTACGCTCAGGTCAGGCTACGCTCAAGTCAGCGTACGCTCAGGTCAAGCTACGCTCAAGTCAGCGTACGCTCAGGTCAGGCTACGCTTAAGTCATACGCTTCCAAAAGGCAGCGTATGAACTCCATACGACTCCTTACTATCCAAGCCAGCGTATGCACTCCATACGCTTCCTCTTCAAGACAGCGTATGCAAGTCCATACGACTCCTCATCAAGGTAGCGTATGTACTCCATACAGCGTATGCAAGTCCATACGACTCCTCATCAAGGTAGCGTATGCAAGACATACGCCGCCAAAAGGCAGCGTATGAGGACTGCACTGCACTAAAGAGCGCGCGAAACTCAGCGGCACAAGCTAAAAAGCTGCGTACACTGCTCACTGTCTTCTCCAATCAGCAAGAACTCCATGGTTTGAACCCAAAGCTTCAAATTTCATAACTCGGTCAGAATAAGTCCAAATCCAACTTTGCAAAGGTCAAAATTGGGTAGAATAAAATTCTCTATAACATAGAACCATCAAAACTTGAAAACAAATAAGTTTGATAGATCAAAACAACCAAATCCGAAAATAACTAATTTTTAGATCTACTAAAAATAAAACTTCAAAACGAAAAATGCCAAGTTCTAAACTCTCTTAGAATCACAAGGAAAAGAGAATAGAACCATAAAAATGGGTCCTCATGAAGAAGCAAGATGTACTTGCCTATCTGTTTGGTAGGTGGAGAGAGTAATGAGAAGAAGAAGAAGAGTAATGGTGAAGGAAAAATAATGAAGAGAGAGAAAGGGGGGTTGGCTTTAAATGAAAAGGTGGTGGTAGGTGGGGGTGTTAGGTTTGGTTCATGATGAACCAACTAACTAAACCAAACCAAGTCGAACCCAAGTCTAGCTAAAGCAGAGAAATAAGAGCAGAAAGTAAAATGCAGAAAATTAATTAACATAAATTTAAAGGAATTTAAATACAGGATAATACATGATAAATATTAAATAAATACATTTGAGTAGTACATGTATTAAAAATACGTATACTGGGAACGGGGAGTGACATCTCTACCCTCCTTAGAAAAATTTTGTCCTCGAAATTTCAAATCCAAGCAGGATAGGAATATCAAGGCCAAACTAGTACAAGCAATTTAAGCAAGTAATTATTTTACAATGTCCATAGCAAGTAACATATCTATATTTAACAATCTACGATATCAAGTAATTTCTACTCATAGGGCGACTAGCATGCGGAGTTAAGACAATCAAGGTACACGAGAAGAAATATACCTTGTGAGTCAAACAGATGTGGATACCGTGATCGGATATCATCCTCACGTTCCCATGTTGACTCTCCTAAAGAGTGATAACCCCAAGCAACCCGGACAAGATTAATTGTTCGGTTCTTGAGTATCTTCTCTCTTCGGTCCAAGACGATGGACACAGGTTGTTCCTCGTAAGACAGGTTGGTACCAACAACCAGCTCAGAATGATCAAGGATATGGCTTGGGTCCGATACATACCTTCGTAACTGAGATACATAAAATACGTCATGCACCTCTCGTAACGAAGGTGGAAGGGACAAACGATAAGCAACATCGCCCACCCTATCAAGGATAACGAATGGGCCTACGTATCGCGGACTCAACTTCCCGCAAACGCCAAATCTAATGACCCCACGGGTAGGTGAGATCCGTAAGAATACGTGGTCTCCAACAGAAAACTCTAGCGGCCTACGATGCTGGTCCGCCCAATGACGATGCCGATCCTGCGCAACTCGAAGTCGCTCCCTAATTCCCTTAATCACTTCAACTGTCTGGACAATCATTTCTGGGCCTAGCATCTTCCTCTCCCCGATATCATCCCATGCTAGTGGCGACCTACACTTCTTACCATATAGTGCTTCAAATGGCGCCATCTGGATACTGGCTTGATAACTGTTGTTGTATGAAAACTCAACAAAGTGCAGGTGGCTTTCCCAAGATCCTCCAAAATCTAGGGTGCAAGCTCGCAACATATCTTCTAAAGTCTGAATTGTCCTTTCCGATTGCCCGTCCGTCTGTGGATGGTAGGCCGTGCTAAATCTTAACTTGGTGCCCAGACTATGATGTAAGCTCTTCCAAAAATATGACGTGAAACGGGTATCTCTGTCTGACACAATACTGACAGGGACTCCATGCTGCCTGACTATCTGCTGCATGTACAACTCTGCCAACTTTTCTGTAGATTGACCTACTCTGAAAGGAAGAAAGTGTGCTACCTTTGTAAGCCGATCTACTATCACCCAAATAGCATCTTTACCACTCGGTGATCTCGGTAAACCGGTCACAAAGTCCATTGTGATATGCTCCCACTTCCATTCCGGGATAGGAAGCGGTTGCAATAATCCAGCTGGCCTCTGTTGTTCTGCCTTTACTTGTTGATATATCAAGCAACGGGAAACAAACCTAGCTATCTTCCTCTTCATCCTGTTCCACCAAAAGTGCTGCTTGATATCTTGGTACATCTTGGTCCCTCCAGGATATATAGAATACTGTGAACTGTGAGCTTCTGTCATTAATTCCTATCTGATATCTCCACTAGGTACACATAGACGCGATCCAAACCTAAGGGTACCATCTTCATGAATTTGCATCTCCTTTCTGAGCCCTGACTCACATTCTGCCCTAAGCTTCTGAATCCTTGGGTCCTGTGCCTGGGCTGCCTTGATCCTGCCTACCAAGTCGGATTGAACTTGTAGACTCACCAGAATTCCTATATCATTAGGAAGTATAACTTCGATGCCCATCTCATGAAGGTCTTCTAAGATGTGCTTCTGCGTTGTCAACATAAATGCGCCGCCTCTTCTGCTAAGAGCGTCTGCTACCACATTAGCCTTGCCTGGATGATACTGAAGCTCCACGTCGTAATCCTTGATCAGCTCTAACCATCTTCTCTGCCTCATGTTTGAGTCCAGACTAATTCATTCTCGACACGCGGATTGGACCTACGCAATCCTCAATTTTGATTCATTAATCAAACAATGTCATTCTCAAGTTCACCTTCGCGTCAAACCACAATTCGAAGCAATCAGATTGCCACGCCATCCAAGTTCAATCACTCTCGCTGTATGAATCACCATACCAGTGCTCACGTGGAGTGATCGTCTCAAATCGGCGTGATGTATGTGCGAGGCTGGAGTTGCGCTCGCATAAGACAAGAATGTCGAAGTTGTGGTTATCGACGAAGCAAATCCAAACGTTTCGTTTTCCTCCAAGTCAAGATCTCAATTTTATAGTCCGTTTGTCATGTCTATCATTTCTTCGACACGTTTCAATCTTTCGAATATAGCATCCATCGGAACAATAACATTTGCACGATCGTCATTCGTCGAGTCAGAGTACCTCCGAGTTATCGCATATCGATCTTTGATACGCCTCAACCATCGACGATATGCGTAAGCTGACGATCTTCTTTTGCAACCAATTTCGAGTCGTATGACTGATGCTATTGTCCGAACTGGATATTCCATAATTTTTTAATATTCAAGATCAAGTTCGATCGCTATTCCTCAAGCTCGTTTCAAGATCGTTGCTCGAACCTCAAGTCATATTTCATTTGCATCAATCCGATATCATATGCGCGATCCTCTAAGTTTCCTCGATCAAGACCATTCATTTTCATTCATCGTTCTGAATCATTTTCTAAAACGCGTTGCCCGCTCACAAGTTGTCCGACGACATCTCGTTCGGGACATTCGAAGTCACGATCAACTAAGCGTGACGCGCTCTAAGGCTTTGCGCGATCGCATCGCCTCGCCGACGTACTCGTTATTATTTCTAATCCTCAATCTTCGCTCGAATGATTTCCAAGAAAATCCATACAACACTAGGATTCGAGCCATCTGATCTAGTCCATAATCACGTTCGCGTCATTCGCTAAGACATCTTTCGGATTCGTTCGACGAATCCCTAGCGTAGTCGCTCGCGTCGTATCGACGCGCTAGGTCAATCGTACTATTCCTCAAAATCCAAATCAATCCTCAGTGTACGCCGAAGCGTTAACTCGATAGCGTTCTTATCGATAGACACTCTAAATGCAGCTTCGCTTCCGACCGAGCGGTACTTGATATCGCTCGTAACTCGTTTGCACCAAAAGTCGAGGTGCGCGATATGCGACGCAACTTAGCCAAAATATCGTGTGCATGGCTACCCCGTGCGGACTATATTCAAGTTTGCACGCTCAATTGCTAGGGTCAACACATGACTAGTTAGGCACGCACGCGACATGTTAACTTAGCATGTGTTCTCTATAGAGTCAAGTTTAACATCGTTCGGCACAAAGGCCGTCGCCTATCGATGCGTTAGATTGAACGCTTGAACGAGCTTTTGAAAATATTTAGACTTATTGTATGGACATGCCGAGGGACATTCGAGAGAGAGCGCACACTTCTTTTTCCAACGACGAGCTTTCAAAACTGAAAAATTCGACGTGAAGTCCAAAGACGTAAAGTCGTGCTCTGATACCATTATGTCACGCCCTGCTCCCGTAGGAGCGATCATCCTCGCTAAGGCGTGATGCCGCACGAGCCTAGATTGCGCTCGTACAAGGCAGTTCCATAACGGCCGATTATATTGGCGGCGACGGGGTCGTCGCACAGAAGTCCCAAGCAGAAACATTGAAACATGCAGCGGAAATTTAGAACAAGCATACATGAACACAAGTCATTCAAAAGAAGCTCTTTATTGATATTGAATACAAGATTACATTTGTGGGCGCAAGGCTAAATTACAAGTCTCTCGTGCTCACTTTTCTCTCACTTACAAGTCACTTTGCTCTCTCTCATCTCTCGATTACAATGCTTGAGCCAGCGGAAGCTTCGGAAGGCAATGTCCATACATTATGTCCTGTATAAGTCTTCAATCCATGCGGCCGCACGCTTCGAATCGCCAAGGAACTCCGTGCCTCGACGCATCCAAGCGAGCTTCGCGTCACGAGCTTCTACCTGTGCCTGCACATGAACACTGTGTGGGTGTCAGTACCCAACTGTACTGGTGGAGTGAGCTCCTCGCCCACCCATACATAACCGACACGTTCATTTACTTTGTGCAGTTAAAACCCTTTCGATTGTCTTTCTAGTCTTGCCTTAGGATTCATTTTTAGGATGAGGACGTCCGACCAAACTGAGGTGCCAAGACATGTTCGTGCTATAATTCCAACGTGTGTTTCGATCGAGGCAGTGCCTCATCGTGCATGTACTTGACCCAACTTGAACTCGGGACGGCAGGGTCGTGCCATACTCTATTCGTGACTTAGACATATTCGAGACGGTGCTACGCCGAGGAGCAACTTACACGGACTCGGCCGTGCCAAGACCTTTACTTGAACTCAAGTGCCTCAAGACTATTCTCGTGCCAACGACGTCAAGGGGACGACTCGTGCAGGTCGTGCCGCTAGACTTGATTTGTGCCTTAAGACCTTGCTTAGACTTGTATATGCTTCAAGATTGAGGCCACGCCTCGCAACTTATCAAGACTTTATCCATGCTAGCGCCTAGCGGTATTTCTATTCGACTCTTGAACCAACTTAGACAAGACTTGCCAAACCTAGTATCGATCTCATGGACATCCCGACGCCAAGTATCTTGCTAAGCACGGTGCCTATGCTGCAGCCCAATCTTAGGCCCAGACATTGTGTTACCGACTAGACATGATTCCAGTTCTAAACCCAATCCAAAGGCATACACGCGGTGTGCCGCTATTGCCGACACATCTACATGAGTGGTCACTAGCAATGTCAAGCTATCTTGGACTGGCTCATGGGATATCGGCTCGTCCCTACACGGGTAGCTAGCCCAGAGGCGCCGAAGTCTCCCATGCGGTTATCCAGCATCCTACTTTGAGCCACACTCGCTTCTCCCGGGCCGAATGATCCCGGCGCCCCGGCTATCATTCGAGAAGACTACACCTTGTCGACAAGTTGTCCAATGACCATGCAAGTTTCAACTCGATCTAACCAATCCTTCCTTAACATGATCATGCATTCCTTTTTTCTTTCGAGACTTAACGAGACTCCCAATCCGCAGGACCGATCTCGTGTGCGGGACATATCAAGACTTAGCGAGACTCCTAAGCCGCGGGACCGATCTCGTGTGTGGGTTATATCAAGACTTAGCGAGACTTAACGAGACTCCCAAGCAGCGGGACTTAACGAGACTTAACGAGACTCCCAAGCCGCGGGACCGATCTCGTGTGCGGGACATATCAAGACTTAGCGAGACTCCCAAGTAGCGGGACCGATCTCAACGACAACAAGTCGCGGGGACTTTCTTTGTTCGTGGCAAGCTTTTCACTAAACCGGTCGTAGCTCGTGCCTTAGACAGACCTGGTTCTATAGGCGACGCTATCGCTCAAGTCATATACTTATACGACGAGCCTTGTTCTCAAGGAACTACGCAACTAGACAATCGCAGATAGAGCGGGACAGTGCTAGAAATAGCTTCAATAGCCCAGCACAATACTTGTCTAACTTATTTGGGCAACGACTCGACGAGCAAGGGCTACGCCGAGCTACGCATCGAGGGAACGTGCTATGCACGGGGTCGACTTAAACCACCAAGTTCTCGGGTGCCTAGACTTAAGTCAACAAGCCGTGCAAGATGACTTAACTTGTGGGACGTGCGAAGGCTATGCCAAGCCTTGCGGGATAAGATCGTGCATGCTTTTATTAAGCATTCATGCGGGCGATGCCTATGACTTAGGCTGATTCGAGTGTTGGGGCAAAACGACGGGACCGTGCATGCTTTACCAAGCATTTACGCAGGCGACGCCTATGACTTAGGCTATTACAAGTGTCGGAACAACTTAACAACTTAAGCCAACTTTCTTTTCCCAAGCCACGGGATCGAAGGATCGAGTGTCATTTGAAAGCACGCTGAGCCGACTTCTATAAGGATCGTGGGACCATTTTCCATGTTCTAAGACATTCCGACGGGTTAGGATTATTCCCTTAGCTATGTGCGTTCGTAGCTTTTATATTAGCCTACTTGTGCAAGTTAAAAACATGCGCGTTATTAAGTGAAGGCTAAGATGAGGCAAGTTCACCGAAACTACCCCACCTGTGCGAGGGGTCGCCTCGAACGAGCGAGCCTTCGAGTAGCCGTTGCAAGGCTGAGTTCCAACGCCGTCAGCGTTTCGATTCCTCCGATTGACTTTGCGGGACGGGGCACTACATACATGCACACCGCGCAGGGGAAGGAGCCCTCGGTGACGAGGACGGTCGATATCGCGTAGTCGAAAGAAGAGGAAGTTGTGGATCGACCGCCGTTGGGAGTGGCACCACAGCCAGACGTCGAGCTGTAACTGTCGTAGGCAGGAGGGGCACAGGGGCTATCGGTCGGGGACGGGACTGTCGTGGTGGACGAGGAGGTGGAGCGTGAAGCCGACGCCGCAGCCGGAGCAGCGGAGGGGCACCGAAACGACTCCGTATGTTCTCGACATGATCGCCTTCTTCTCCCTTCCCCTCCCCTCTGCTGCCAAATATATCTAAGGCTAAGAGCATCTCCAACCCTATTGTCTTGTTAAGTGTTGTGAGTCTTAGGTGGCTCCTATGTGACATGAGTCACAAGACAATGTCTTGTTTATGTGGCAAAATTATATCTCAAAAGACAATGAGATAGAAAAACTCTCTCCAATGCAAAAGTATTGAGAAGACAATAAAAAATATTTTTTCCAACTTCTAAGACAACTTTTAAGACAACTACTCATCTTCTTTCTTTTTTTTAATATTTTTTATTCATAATTGATGACATGGAAGAGAAGACATTGTCAAATGCATTGTCTAGAACAAGACAATCAACTTCACAATGTCTTCTTTAATTTTTGCCACATAAGCTTCACAATTGACTTGACAATTGCATTGGAGAAGAACTTTTGAATAAATTTTTGTCATTCCTATGTGGCATTAACTTTTTTCCAAAGTCACAATAGGGTTGGAGATGCTCTAATGATGTCGTTGTCGTTAGTTTTAATCTCTATGTTACGCGTCAGTCAGTATAAACAAACAAGGCTGGTGAGTGAGTATAACCGAGTAGTCTATTAAGTAATAATGACATTAGACTGGAGTGGATTTTAACCGAGTAGTCTCCGACTACGAATGATATTTTGGTTTTAAATAAATAAAAAGGCCAGCCGGAGACTTTGATACTACGTGCTACTAAGTTGGAAACTGTAAGGAAAATACAAAACCAATTTTTTATTTTTTTTTAGCTACAAAGCTCCTCAAGAACGGCGGAAACGACTCGATTACTCAAGTGAAGGATAGGGAGTCCAACTTTAGTTTTTCAAGATCACAAGGAGAAGAAGGTGATTATTAATTCGTACAAGGTTTCCAAGATTCTACATCCTGTCAGAAACTCTGGCATATATGTTCGGCACACAATCTCCCCGCACAACAAGCACAATGTTTCAACAAAATTTTAGTTGTTTTTTAAAGTTTTGCTTTTATGCAGAGGAAGTTGGCATGGGACAAGTTTCCACCCATTTTCTGTTTTCCATCAAGTTTTACTAAGACTCCGTTTGGATTGAGGATAAGAGAGTTAAATGAGGATAAGTTAAGCGAGAGACTTGATTTGAGTGTAGAAATTTAGGAGGAAAGGTTATAGAGGATTAAGTTGATGGATCGCTATATGCAAGACCGGTGCAGGAGGTTGGGTTACTTGAGCTTGAGCTAATTTTGGTTTCCCTTCACGAATCACACATATTGAGAAGATATAAGTTTAAGTTGGGTGTGGTCTGGACCGGTTCTAAGAACACCAAATAATCTTGAGGGTTGCCCTACGGAGAGGGATTGTTAGAGCCCGAAGCCTTGTCAAACTTGTTCCTCGGCAGGCGCCCTGCCTATATGTGACGAACAAACAGCAAGGAGGCGTGGAAGCCCACGGTCCCAAGCATGAGGAAGAATCTGTAGAATATGTCTGCATAAATCCCGCCCGACATATCTGATCGAGCATGGTAGTAGTACAAGCGGCATCCATATACGAATAAACCAGTTGAGCCGCCATAAAGGAATGACCTGCATCGAACAAGAACGGCTATTTGTTAAACCAAAACAATCATTTAGTCAACTATTACTGTACTTGTCCGCGCACACAAATCATTTACTCAACTCTCCAAAACTTTGGATGTAGATTTTTAAACCAGAACAATTATAAATCTATGATCACAGGTGTATATCATAGGCAAGTAAACCATCTTCCAAGAGGACTAATTCCTATGCATACAAGAGAACAAATGTAATAACAGCTCAATAGAAGTTCATATATATGATAGAAAGGAACTTATATATATATGTTGCTAAAAAATAGTTGACAAAAATCCCTTATTTAAGTAATATTGCCACTGAGTAGGACTTAATATGAGACGGCGATATTTCTCAAGTAATACATGGCTTTGTTATATCTATATGCCGAATCAAATAAGGCCTCGTTTGATCCGTACTGTAATAAAATTATAATCGCAATGTAATCAAATGAAAACAAATTCTAAACAACCTCATGTCCCCTATCTTAAAAGTTTCTTACCAGACAAATCAAAGATACACCTACGACTAGGGGTGAGCATTATTCAGTTTTGGACTGAAAGTCAAACTAAACCAATCCAAACCAAATCGAATAAGAGATTTGGTTTGGTATGAAAAAAATTCGGTACGGTTTCGATTTTGAAGTTCGTTTTTGATTTTCAGTTTCAGTCAAAACTAAAGACGAATAAGCCTTACTCAATTATATAAATACTATCAATTTTATACATATTTTATGATCAAAAATGGTATATTTTATGGATATTTTGAAAATAACAATTCTACGTATGTGTTTTAAAGTATATGTTTGGTCCAATTTTAAATACAACAAATATATGTATAAAAATTATATATTTTTAATATAATTTAACCAAAATCCTAACTTTTGGTCCGACTTATTAAACAAATAAAAATAGTCTAACCGAATAAATCGAATCAATTACTGTCCGTTTCATTTTGGTTATGGCTAATTTTGGTTCCAAATAATTATGTAGTAAAGTTGGATATAAATTGCACTGAATGGAAGGGGCTGGCCATTTGTGGAACTATCCGTCTGTACCGTGGCCGTGCCGGAATATCTCTAGGATACTTGGTAGTGCAACAAGGATCTTGGAATTCTGTCTTGCTATTTTTGCCAGCAATCCCACCCATAACAAGCAGAGTCGTTACCAGAGTCAATATGAGAATAATAATTAAAAGGAATATTTTACCAAATGTCTCCGTTTAAAATTTAGAAACTAGTATATATCTCCACTATTTTAAAAAACTAACAAATGTCCTCACTTCTTTGTAAATCGGCCAAAATTTTGATTAACTATTAGGGGTATATTTTAAAATTTTATTTGTTACATACAAAGGAATGGAAATATTTGCTAAATTTTTAAAAAAGTTGGAATATATGCTAGTTCTATACATTGAATGAGGACATTTGTTAAAATATTTCTAATTAAAATGGTGCCAAATGGAAGTGTCATTGTAGCAGTATAAGCGATTGCAGTGGTATTTAGAAAGATTTAAAAAATTATTGTACTAGACGTATTTTATAACTTCTTGGATAATTATGAACAAATGAGCCTCCCATTAATATATAGTGTACTTCAAAGGACTTACATGAAGCTTCTGGAAATAGAATATTTCAGAGATTATTCTAAGTCCTACATATTTCTAAGGAATACTATATAACATGTATAAGACCATGAAGACTTAATGAATCTTCAAGAAGACTCCACCCCATTCTGGATGATTCCGGAAGCTTCCAAGAAAATCTCGATTCGTTAAAGATTATGCAGATCCGTCTCGGTGAGACGAAAAATCTTGGACGTAACACATCGCTCCAGTGGACATCCGTAGTTGTACCGATGTTGGACTCATGATGCACGGGAGCATTTGTAATTTGTCCCAAAATTGATGTTTTCATGATATCCTCTCTCACATAAATACAATACATTTTTTTAAGAACTAAATAACTATGGATACCAAAAGTTGCATTTATATGAGAGAAGACATCATTTTTGGGACACCAGATTTGCTATCCACATTCTTGTTATACTAAAGTAGTATTTTTCATATAAAAATATGAAGTAGTATTTTTCATATAAAAATATGAATCCTACTAATTATATAAAAAATAACACCTAAATCTAACTCTACTCATACCCATGTTTTTATAAAAGGGGCAAATTACTTTAACTATCCCTATATTTTACACTTATTACAGAAACTACCCCTACTATGAAACTAATTACGCGGACCATCCCTATAGTTTCTATTTTCTATAAAAATATAACACTAACTACCCCTATGTTTTATAAAATTTCTAAAGGAGAGGGGTGGTGAGTGTAATTAGTTTCAAATAGGGATAGTCTCTGTAATACTCATGAAACATAGGGGGGGTTGATGTATTTATTTCTTATAAAAGGGAGGAGTAGTTTGGTATAAAAAAAAATGGGACAGTAGATCTACCCTCCCGTGATGCTTGATGCACAATATTGCCATCTAATCCAACTCTAGCGCTTGCGTTAGCAATATACAATCAATCCGCATATGCTGCTGACAGTTCAAAAAAAGTGCTATGACGTATATATTTACATTAAATTGCCAACCATATTATCATCAATCATGCTAATTTTTACAACCTTATAAACTTTTTTCTTCCACATCTTACCCATGGTTTCACCGGGTCCCACCTTTCCTCTCTTCCTCTGCTACATGGATTCCACCCGTAGCAAAGCCTTAGATCTATTTGTCCCCTGAACTGAACTGATTCTTTGGGGTTGAATAAATTCTACGGCCTTAGATCTATTTGTCCACGTTGCATTGTCAAAGAGCGAGACCAAGCGACAGCGCGACCCGGCGGTCGTCGTCGGCCGCCTCGGTCTCTTCGGCTGCGGCGGCAGGGGAGTAGCAAACAATGCGGGACCGGCAGAGGGGACAGGAGTTCCTGCAGGAGAGCCAGGGGAGGATGCATTCCGAGTGGTACATATGGGAGCACGTCAGCCTGCGGGCGAAGCAGCCGAGCTCGAACTCCTCCGTGCACACCGCGCAGGGGAAGGAGCCCTCGGTGACGAGGACGGTCGATATCGCGTAGTCGAAAGGAGAGGAAGTTATGGATCGACCGCCGCTGGTAGTGGCGCCAGAGCCAGACGTCGAGCTGTAACTGTCGTCGTCGTCGACAAGGCAGGAGGGGCACAGGGGCTCTCGGTCGGGGACGGGGCCGTCGTGGTGGACGAGGAGGTGGAGCGTGAAGCCGGCGCCGCAGCCGGAGCAGCGGAGGGGCACCGAAACGACTCCGTCCGATCCCGACATGACCTCCTCCTCCCTTCCCCTCCCCTCCCCCTCTCCTAGATATATAGCTAAGGCTAATGATGTCGTTGTCATTAGTTTTAATTTCTATGCTACGCGTCAGTCAGTAAACAAACAAGACTGGGGAGTATAACCGAGTAGTCTATTAGTAATAATGATATTAGACTGGGGGGGAAGTGGAGTATAACCGAGTAGTCTCCGAGTACTATTGGTACTTTAGTTTTAAATGAAAAAACGGAAAATTTCATAAAGAGGAAAAATGTTTATCTAATTTGCATAAAACAGGATAATTTTAAAATATTTCTAAAAAACGGGATCTGGCGCCAGTGCAACTGGCGTCAGACAATTTATTTATTTTTTTAAACATCAGGCGCCAGACAAACTGGCGCCAAAGAGAAAATAAGAATAAAAAAAATAATTCTCAAACCCGGCGCCAGTGCAACTGGCGCCAAACTTTTTTTTTTTTTTTTTGGTTTTTTCCGGTTTTTGTAGTTTGGTTTGATTTGGATTGGTTTGATTTATCTTTTAGTTTGATTTAGTTTGATCTTTTAACTTAGTTTAATCTATTAATTACTTTGTTATTATCTATACTATGGATAATAACAAAATATATCAGTTAATATATATACATATAATAATTTTAAATTTAAAAATATTTTTTATTATTATATATACTATGGATAATACAAAATATATCAGTTTAATCTATTAGTTACTTTGTTATTAATGTATTTTAATTTATATTTATTTGTATACTAATATATTGGAGGAAAGTACATTAGAGGATCTCACAGGATTGACACCTGAATTTGATTAATCTCCAAACATAGTAATATATTAGTATACAAATAAAAATAAATAATAATACATCAATAACAATAACAAAGTAACTAATAGATTAAACTGATATATTTTGTTATTATACATAGTATAGATAATAACAAATTTTAACTGGTATATTTGGTTACTATACATAGTATAGATAATAATAAAGTAACTAATAGATTAAACTAAGCTAAAAGATCAAACTAAATCAAACTAAAAGATAAATCAAACCAAACCAAATCAAATCAAACCAAACTATAAAAACCGAAAAAAAACCAAAAAAAATAGAGTTGGGCGCCAGTTGAACTGGCGCCGGGATTGAATTTTTTTTTTTTTTAATCTTTGGCGCCAGTATGACTGGCGCCTGATTTTTTTTTTATTATTTTTTGTCCGGCGCCAGTTGCTCTGGCGCCAGATCCCCTTTTTTAGAAATATTTAAAAATTATCCTGTTCTATGCAAATTGGTTAAACATTTTCCCTCTATATGAAATTTTCTGATGAAAAAAAAGGCCAGCCGGAGACTTTGATACTACGTGCTACTAAGTTGGAAACAGTAAGGAAAATACAAAACCAAATTTTCTTACGGGCTGCTACGTTGTTCGTAGTTTGTGACTACGGACATAATCGCAGATTACGTGACGACTTCCATCGATCTCTTGGTCCAAATTTTAAAAAAATGGGAGTCCGAAATGAGTCCAATGATAACATGAGGGACTAATGGTTGATTTTTACGTGGCCCTACAGTGATATCCACGCTCACAAACTGTAGACAAAATATTATTTTCGTTTTTTTTATGTTAGCTACAAGCTCCTCAGGAACGGATGAAACGACTCAATTATTCAAGTGAAGGCTAGGGAGTCCAACTTCAGTTTTTCAAGATCACAAGGAGAAGAAGGTGATTATTAATTCGTACAAGGTTTCCAAGATTCTACATTCTGTCAGAAACTCTGGCATATATGTTTGGCACACATTCTCCCCGCAAAACAAGCCCAATTTTTAAACAAAATCTTAGGGTTTTTTTTTTTTTTTTTTTTTTTTTTTTTTTTTTTTTTGAGTTGAAAGTTTTAATTTTATGCAGAGGAAGTTAACATGAGACAAGTTTCCACCCATTTTCTGTTTTGTTAGTGCCGGGGCACAATTTTTTCGATGGAAAACTGAGAATATGAAACAATTGTAAAAACAATGTTCCAACGCAACACTTCTAGGAAGGTTGCGCAAGTATAACGAAGATCAAAAAAGATATCGTTATGATATTACGAAAATCTAAAAAGATTTCGTAATCACCGCAGCGAAGAAGATGACAGGCAAAGGATAGAAGATGGCCTGCTGGGGTGAATGATCACCGTTGCTCAAAGCTTTATTCGTCCTACACGAACAGCTTCCAGGAACCAGCAAGTTCGTCGAAGAACTTGGAACACTCCTGCTCTTCTGACTCCTCGGATGGACACGAACTCTCGTGCAAAAGCAACGATAGTGCGGCGCCTTTCCTCTCTCTCGAAGGCTGCTGGAATTCGCAAGCAAATTTCGATCAGAACTGTGTTAAAGAACACGTCTGAGTTCTCTGTTTACTTGTGCTAAAAAAATACTTCGTAAACTTTCTGTGGTGGCTTCTCTTTCTATTCTGTAATGAGCCTTGAGAGAGAGGATGCCTTATATAGGCCCTGCAGCAACTGGTCGGTTGCCACAAAGTTAGGGACGTGGTAATAACCACCCCGAACATGTAGCAACCGCCCAGAACATGCAAACGCACGTTCTGCTGCCAACTGCGCACACCCAGCGCTCGTGTTAAGTGCGCCAACAAAACGCCACATTACGCCTCATGAGCCCGAGTCCGAGTCCGAGTCCGAGTCCGAGTCCGAGTCGCTAAGCCCCTACGGGACTTAGCTCCCATGGAAATAAATTTTCCAAGAGCAAAAAGCATGAATGCTTTTAGGCCTCGTTTGGTTCGCGGAATCTCCGGGTTGGGAAAGGAAAGTGATTACTTTCCTATGTTTGGGTGTCCAAGGAATTGAGGAAGAAAGGAATGTGATTCCCAATAGAAGGAAAATTAGGGGGAAAAGTGATTCCATCCATCCAAGCAAGGAATCACTTTCCCACATTGAAGTATTCACTTTCCTTTCCAAATTCCTTGGCATTTCCAAACATCGGAAAGAAAAATCAATGGGAATTAAAGTTTCCCAAAGGAAAGGAAATGACAAGGAATTGATTTCCTTTCCCTTCCATTCTGCGAACCAAACGAGGCCTTATTGTTGATTTAGCCCTTTTCCCATTAGAAAAATAATCCCACATGGCACACCCATGTGCACCTCCACACCACATGTGCATCTCTAAAATAGGAAAGCTATTATATAGAGATACAACTCCTTTGGTCTAACCGATGTGGGACTAAAATTCACTTAGAAGAAGACCAAACTCCAACAAGAAATTCTCAGACCCAACATATGGCTCCTGTGGATGGGTTTGACCTAAATATCTAGAAATTGAAACCTAGGATGTGTCTCACTATTCTAAATGTTGAACTCCTATATTCTAAATCTAGAATCTAGAAAATGGGTTGGGCCTTACTAATGATGCTCTAAGCGACATACTTTTTGAATTTTTTGAGAATCATTAAATAAGTAAAGAATTTGTAAATTCAAAGTTATGGATTCTAAAAGTTTAAAATAGAACAACAAAAATGAGTTTTTTCCCATAAAAATTGGAAAATTTTACAACAAAATTATACATCACATAATTGGTACATGGGGTATATGAGGTTGGTGAAGCGAAACAACCAAAGAAGCAAATATCAAAAGTTTCTTTCTTTCCCTAATAGTAAAAAATTAATACAAATTATTTTCTTATTTATTTGAATTGGTTCCTATTCCTTAATTTAAAATAAATAAAATAAACTTGAAGAGGAAGCTGCAGATGACTAATCGTTCCAAACAAAAGAATACAACCTTCTAGGTTTTGTAAATTCAAAGTTATATATTCTTAAAATTTAAAAGAGAATAACACATGTTTCCAAAACGCTAACAAATTAATGTTTTGGACAAAATACTAGCAAACCTCAAAAGACTAAAAAAATATGGAAAAATCCAAAAAAATAGTGTGTTTTAAAGGATCTTTGTACAAATGTATAAAAAATCCAAAAAAAAAAAAATAGTGAATAAAAAAGAGAGTTAATACCATATAATTTTCCAATGAAGCTTTTATCCTATTTATATCTGGATCAAACTAACCAGTTAAGTTAAGAGAAGAATCGGGGCACAACTGAAGCAACCCTCAAAGACCAAAGAATATCACAAAAAAGTGTCATCAAATGAATAAAAACTAATCCTTTAAAGGATCTTCGAATAAATGTATGAAAAAACCTTAAAAAAAACAATGAATAAGAAACAGAGAGTTGATACCATACAATTATTCAGATTTTCGGATCGGGATAAAACTAACCAGTTGAGAGAAGGAGCACTAGTTCTTTTAGAGATGTAGCACAATTGAAGCAAACCTCAAAAATCCCAAAATATGGAAAAATTATTGAATAAAAAAAGACAGATTTATAGCATACAATTTTCTATTGAAGTTTCTATCGGATCTATCCGAATTATCGAATTGAATCCAAAATTTTGGAGTTTTTCTGGCGTGTAGGATACTATCAAAACCTTGATCTTATACTTAGGATCTTCTTGGCAATTATGGAGGTAGCGGTTATGAGGTATTCCTAAAGTAGTAGAAATGAACGGTTATAAGGAGTCCGATTTTTGGTGGTTTTAAGTTGCGGCTTTTAAACTACTCCAATCAATACTTGGTAATTCATTCATCATTAACCAGCGGTTCTGAAAGTTTTCTATAATAATAAAATTATCTTTATGTCCATATACAAATAAAAGTTTTTTTGATAAAATATGGGTTTATGGACGTGAAAGGTAACCCTGCATCAAAAAGCCTTTCATGCATTCTTGTCTCAGAAAAAACTGTACCCAATGGAGCTCCAAGGACAAGTACAAGGCAAGTTTCTGAATTTTCCTTTAACCAGAAAGAAAAGAGCAGCTGCGGGAAGGACATAAAGAGAAACACATGAAAAAAAAAAGGGTTTAGTTATTAGTAGTTATATTTATATATTTTTTGGCGAGGATATAAATAGAATAAAATAATAAAGTCACCCAAAATCCAACGATTTGGAGTGTTTATAAAGCCACCCAAAAATGCATTACACTGATTTTGAGTGCTTTTTTAGCCGACCAAATCCAGTGGCGCAAAAAAAGTAACAAATATGGATTTCCATAAACGGTCGGTTTAAAAACACCCGAAACCGATGAAAATATCATTACCAAACAGACCCTTAGGATATAACAAAATGTAGGTAAATTAAGATAGGAAAAATAATACAAAAATATCCAACTAATAAGTCACTCAAAAATGACATTTTTGACCATATGTTATTATATATTTTTAGATAAGAAAGTGCTATTGGAAGAAGGTAACTCCAAAATTGGGGCGCAATGACGGTCGTCCACCTCGTCCGTGCCCTGGGCTGGCTGTGCTCAGGACTTTGATCAGGCTCTAAATTGTTTGATTACATATTACACTTCTCATTTGGTTATTGATCGTTATTCATTTTATTATATGTTTTCATCAACAGAAAAATTTGAGGCCAGATTTAGACAATTTAACGGTCAGTACGTCTTCTATCTAAAACATCTTTATTATACTACGTAATGTGCTTGAATATAGATAATTTGAGCTTTAGTTATTTTGTTTTGTAGCTATCTATAGATTCAGTTATAATATAGAATCAAGAGCATCTCCAGAGATTTTGATAAAGACATAACAATATATTTAAAAAATATGAATAAATAAATTTAGAGTCACATTTTGAAATTAGCACAGGACCTTCAATTATTAAGGACCGGCCCTGATATATATATATATATATATATATATATATATATATATATATATAATATATATATATATATATATATATATATATATATATATATATATTTTGGGAACCAGGTAAATTGTGTCTGGAATCGCTCCCACTGGGATTCGAACTCGTGACAGTGAGGTTGGGAAGAAGAAGGACTGTTAGAATTATGCTAGTCCTAAGACGGACATATATATATATATATATATATATATATATATATATATATATATATATATATATTGGTTGAGATAAGTTTGTTGTGCTGCAAAGTCGGTAGAGAATATGAATTCACTTCAGTATATCAGAAAAGTCCCTCGCAATCTAAATTAATCCTACGTTCATAATAAAATCATCTTCCTGTTCAGAGTTTATTAGTACCCGAAAATTGATATCATATTCTGGAAATTAAGATGACTCAGGACCTTTGGTATCCCAGCATAATCCATTTCTCGGAAGCTCCGGAGCTAGGAAGACTCATACAATTCTCATGTTACTCGTGATCCTGCTCATACAGAAGAGCTAGAATAAACCATGTAAAAGTCCTCAAGCTCCGGTCTGCAACCACATCACTCTCTGATGTCGATGATAACATTTCACATCCAGGAAAAGACTTTTTGAGAGCATTAATATATGCATCAATATTGCTCTACTTTGTATTGCAAATGCTTCACCTTAAATTTGTGCTTCCTCTTGGATTGATTGGACCATGCACCGAATTGGCTCTTGGTAGATGAAGAGGGATAATTACTAGGATTTATATTCTAATAACTGCCCAAAGGAATCTTTAAATTATGCCGCTTTACAATAATGCTATGTTTTTCCACTATCAACTAATAACACATGTATTACAATCTAACTCTCTAATACGATCATATTACGAATTTTTGAAAATGTAGTCTAAAACTTCACTAAAAGTATATAAATAAAATTATTATAATTACTAAACAAGAGAAGTTTATGTTGGTACCTTCCACGAACTCTTTGCTTGCTTGAAAGTGAACTTGAGTTTCTCGTTTGGTTAAAAAAAAACTCTTACTTATAACGGTGGTCCACTTTTCACGTCATCTATTTTGTAGAAGGTATGGATTTAAATTGATATTCTTTTAATTTTTTACTATATAATCAATAAGTAATTAAGAATATATCACTCACTATTATATTGAAAAATTAGTAATTATAATACACAATTAACATTAAATAATATATAATACTGAATTAATATTCCTAAATAGTTATTAGTATGTTTAATCAATATTAAATAGTGACTAAACAATATTATATATGCCAATCAATATTAAAAAGTGACTACACTAAACAATATCTTATATGCCAATCAACATTAAAAAGTGAATGAAGTACATACACTTTTTACCTCACGAAAGTGTAAATCCACCTTCACTCTCAAACAACCTACATAATTAAAGAAACAAGAAAAGGTATTCGACTACTTGACTGACAAATAATTTATTACAACTTAGAGATCACATGAAAATTATCACTCATTAAAAAATGTTCATTTTTTTAAAATAATATTATTATAAGATGAAATTATAGAATTAAACTAATTAATTTTACTTTCCATCTAAACTCCAACCACTTGTTCACCGGATCCCTTCAACTGATTAAATTAAAAAATTAAAAGTTTTTTATTATATAATACACATCTACATATATTTACGGTTAAAGTTTTTGAATCCTGTCAGCTCCGTTTGATGTTTATATTGCTTTTCACATAATCTACAAAGGATGTCCATATTCTATACTAATAGGATTTATTTCACACATTTGTTTGTGGATTAGTTTCGTACATATAAAATTGCACGAAGCCTTCATTGAATAGAACGCGCGGCATTTATGTAAGGAAGTAAATTCTGTGCTACTGTCGCTCAACAAAGTTTTGTTGGATGTACCAAACGTCGTAACTGATATTTATGGTAGACCTTGACTTATAAATGGAACGTTGGTGAATGAACTGAAAATATAACGTATCAAGAAAAAGAAAAAAAAAATGGTCAACGGAAATATTCCGCTCGTGACACTCTCAAGCGGCCATGTAATGCCGGTAGTCGGCTTGGGAACGGCAACCTACCCGCCGCCGTCGGCGGAGACGTTCCGATCGGCGATTCTGGACGCAGTGGCCCTCGGCTACCGGCAGTTCGACACGGCGTCCCTCTACGAGAACGAGCAGAGGATCGGCGACGCACTGGCGGAAGCCCTTCTCGAGGGCCTAGTGGGGAGCCGAGAAGAGCTCTTCCTCACGACCAAGCTGGCGTGCGTCGACGCGCACCGCGAACGCGTCATCCCTTCCCTCAGAGAATCCCTCAGGTAAATGCAGCTTCTTTTTTTTACTCACAAACCCAAAAAAAAAAAATGGAAAAAATTATTCAGTGAGTCAGATTCACCGTAAGTCTTGATTCTCTTTCACTTGATGGTCTGAAAATTTAAAAATAAAAAGAAGAACCAAGACTCACTGCGTACATTGAAGTGGAGAAAAATTAAGAGATGAGTTCGACTCACTGAATAATTGTTCCAAGAAAAAAAAATGTTCAAGCATCGGGGGAGTGAAGAAAACTCGTATGGAAAACCAATATATGCAAAGATATAGGGTTGAGCTCTTTCATACTATAATGAACTAGTATATATGTACGTATCTTATACGTATTTCATATTACTTAGAAATATCAAATAACATTATTCTATAAAAAAAATCTATAGGTAACTACATAACTATTTATATTAAATTTAGCGAACAATTTAAATTAGTAAACATATGAGGGTATTTAATTTGGAATAAGACTTTCATGGTGAACCTATTTTTTTGGGTTATATAATATTTGGGATAATAATAATAGACAGAGAAGTATACATAAAACTTGGTGGTAGTTACACGTGTTGCGGTTGGATAATCACAATTATCGTTGTTCAAAATAATATTAGATTATTTTCTACGGTCTATTCCTAGGAACTAATAAATTCTTATTGCAGTAACTCACAATCGATCTCTGAAATGCTCTCTATAGTACCACCAAGATGTTGCAACACGCATTTGGCCACTAGCAGGTGCTGGATCGTACTATTGCTAATAGTTGTACGAATCTAAGCAGACCCATAACTCGTGTGCAGTTAGGAAGTTATTATTTTTCTTTTTCCTTTTTCATCTTTTTTTTTTTTGAGATGTTAGCAAGTTATTTTTCAGATGGTAAAATAATACACGGAGGGTTCGAGCTTTTACAAATTACAATCCATCTGTAACTATAAGTAATTGGGACAACTCACATCATCCTTAGTCATAAGTCAATATGGAATAATTATATACTGGAATAAAACAGTTTGTCTTAAAGTCCCTGTTATGCATGATTTTAGGATCAAATTTCAACATAAGTTACCTTAATTTGCTTACTAAGATTTTGATATATATATATCAAAGATAAATGTTAAAGACACTATAAAAATTACTAGGGGACAATCACTTTTGGCAGTTCTATACATATTTAGAACTGTCAAAAAAAAATTTAGCCCTTACTATTTTAGGACAGATAAAAATTTTGCAGTCTTGGATACAGGGACGGATCTAGATAGAAGTGGGGTGCGGTGGCGGAGCTAGCCTCTAAAATTAGGGAGGCCTGAACTTTAGGTATAGCTTGAACGACACGAGGACTAGCATCCACCGCCTAAAATATTAATTTTTTGAAAATTTATTTACATATGATTGTTGTATACTTCAAATTCAAACAAAATTATAAAACGCAATTAAGAAAATATTACCCAAAAAAACTCAAAAAAAAAATTCCAGAAATTTGGGCGGGCTACAGCCAACCCGTGCCCAGGGGTAGCTCCGCCCCTGGTGGGATGGGCTCTAGCTAGCCCATCCCAAATTATTTGTTTTCCCTTTTTCTTTCATATAACTTTTTTTTGATCTTTTTGTGGTCCACACATGGTCCATCTCAACCCGCTCTACTCTACCCTAGTATACATTTCCCCCGCTTGGATATGAAACTTTCAGAATTTTGGCAGCTCTATAACTATCAAAAGTGTGTTACCCCATAGTAATTTATGTAGTTCCATTAATATTTGTCTATCTGAATTTTACTTTTATTCTCGAAAGCTATTTACACTTGATACCAATATCGTCTTGTTGCATGCACGTAGGAAGCTGCAGTTCGAATACGTGGATCTCTTTCTCATACATTGGCCTATGAGCCTAATGCCCCATGAGCAGAAGTACCCCGTCGACAAGGAGAAGTATCGTCCTATGGATCTCAAGGTTATTTGGGAAGCAATGGAGGAGTGCCAGAGGCTAGGCCTCACCAAGTCCATCGGAGTGAGCAATTTCTCCTGCAAGAAGCTCGACCAGCTTCTTTCCATCTGCAAAATTCCTCCGGCAGTCAACCAGGTGATCCATCCAGCTGGGTCTAGATTCTCTATGGACAAAAATATATGAAAAATGCTAAACACCACCGGCTGTGACCGTGGGCTGACGTGACGCAATTCAATTTGTCCCTCCTATTCGTGTGTGTCCCACCTGTCGGTGTCCTGCCAATTAAAGACCGTCATGTGAACCGCAGTCCAAAATTGAGGGCCAAAACGTAGTCCACGTAGTCCTACCGAAAAAGTATATATATAACAACCTTGATCAATTATATATGTTAATTGAATTTTAGGTGGAACTGCACCCCCTCTGGCAACAGAAGAAGCTGATCGAGTTCGGTAAGGAGAGAGGTGTACAGGTCAGCGCGTACTCTCCCTTGGGAGGAAATGGGACTCCGTGGGGGAGCAACCGAGTGATCGAAAGCAAGGTGCTGAAAGAGAGAGCCATAGCAAGAGGAAAATCCCCAGCTCAGGTATATATTGCCTCCTCTCCTTTTCGAGCTTGAAAGTTGCGAAGAGTTAAATATTTATATTATTCTAACCATTTGGTAATACAAATTAGTGATATTGTTTCTTGGTGCGTTTGTGTTTTGAATTTCATAGTTTGAAGTAACGTGTCTGTACCGACAGCCGATACCAATTCGGCTAATTGACATGTCTTGATCTGATATTGACCGATATCGGATGCTAACCGATATCGATATTGAGAGTATTTTTTGATCAATTACTTTAAAGAAAATTGACGCAAAAGAACAATTAATCAACGAGGATGTAAAAATATAGTAAAGTTATAAAATAAAAAGCATTTAATTAAGAAAACTTATCTATATATAGCACATAAATCAATGGACAAGAGTGACTACTATTTCATTTAATTTCAAAACTAATAAAAAAACACTAGAAATACTTAAAACTATATCTAAATGTATAAAATATATTTTCTAACATATTAGTAATTTACTAATAATTATTTGTTTTTCCGATACTTAAACCGTTGATAATGTTGATACTATAGATTACCATACTCATAGAGAAGGTCCAATACTGATTCTGATACCGACAGTGTGAACCTTGGTTTTGAAACTCGTTCATACTGGTCGAGATGGAATGATTAGTATCATTTTTATTGCATTAATATGTATTTTCAGCTAGCTATTTAGGCTTTGTACTCAATCGGATTATCTGAACAATTTGCTATTGATTTTTTTTTTCTCCTGACATAAACTCCTAATTGACAGATCTCTTTGAGGTGGATATACCAACAAGGTGCCACGGTCGTTGTTAAGAGCTACAAGAAAGAAAGAATGAAGGAAAACATTGATATTTTCGATTGGGAACTAAGCCAAGAGGAGCTGCAGAATATTAGTGAGATCCCACAGAGCAGAGGGATCAAAGGAGAGGACTATGTCTCCGATAAGGGTCCTTTCATGTCCTTGGAAGAATTGTGGGACGGTGAGATCTAATATGAGGTGTTGCTAGGCTCGGTTGTAGGAGCTTCTTGGTCCATACATCTTTGGAGGACAACTTTTTGTCAACAACAAAATAAAGAAGAGGGTCTCTCCCAATAATAATAATAAGAAGAAGAAGAAGGATATGTACCTTTGCCTATCGAACTCCGCAATTAGCCCTAGCTAGGACACCCTTTTAATGACCTTAATTTGGTGGTGATGATTGTCATTTCTAATTCTATGTGAACAATTGTTTTCTTAGTTAATGATTGAACATTATTATGTGTAGAATGTTGGATTTGATCCGAGTTCAATCTTCTATGCTCCTGTCTAAGGGAGATTTTCTATGTTGTTGTGTGAATGAAATATATATATTTTTTTACCAAAACAAACCCATATATAAATCAAAAGAGCCAAGGCTCAAGGTGGTGCCGGAAGATAGCTTGAGCACTCTACAGCATGGTTTAAAGTATCGGCCGATACCGATCCGATACGGCCGATACCGATACGGTTTGGCATGTCCCGATCCGATACCAACCGATACCCGATACTGACCGATACCGACATTGGGTGTCTCTTTTCCGGTCAATTCGGCAAAAAAAAATAAAATAAAAAGACAAATCAACAAGGGTTTAAAGCATAATAAAGTTGTAAAAACATGTAAAAGAAGAAAATCAATCTATTGTATGTAAACCAATCGGTAAGGGTGACAACTATTTCATTTAATTTCAAAACTACTAAAAAAATAACACTAAAATTACTTAAAATTATGCCTAAATGTATAAAATATATGTTTTTAAATGTAAATAATTTATTAATAATTATTTGTTTTCCGATACCAAAAAATTCGATACTCCGTTCCGATACCGTCGATACTACCGATATCGCCGATACCAATACTCATAGGAATAGTTTGATACCTATTCCAATACCGATACTGTGAACCTTGCTCTACAGGTGTATGAAAACAGGGGCGGATGCAAGTATCAGTTGGGGTGGGCTGGAGCCCACCCAAAAAAAATATTTTACATTTTTTTTTTCATATAATTTTTTTTTTGAATTTTTTTATATGGGTTAGCCTACTTCTAGCCCACCCAAATATATGGTAGTCCACCATAGTTATAGTTTCTGGCTGAAAGAAAAACCAAAGTCAAACTCACAAAATTCCTACATCAGCATGATTAGTCCCTCGACTAACAAAAATCCAATCTCCAAAATAACCCAAAGCTTAGGAGTCCATACTATCCAATCTGAGTGCTTGCTCTATCGAGTTTGGGAGGTCCATGTTGTGGGAAAAGATCTGCTCTCCTTTATGGACAACCGCCAAAGAAGCGAGAGCTTTTGCCACCTCATTAGCTCATTTCTTAGCTTTGAGCAAGCCGTAGTTGGTAGGTAGGAGTATTTTAATTTTCCGGATCTTGTATGTCAACGCCCAAGGACATGAAGCTTTTCGGGAGAAGATGTTACAGAGGAAGGCCGCCGATGTAATTGATATTCAAGTTATTGTCGATAATTTCTTTGCTATTAGGTACCCCTTGCCGAAGATAATGGCATTTCTTTGTTTCCATATTTTTTCAAGACAAGTACCGAAGATATTCCTGCTGATTCTAGAAGTGTTATCTATAGAAATGTTATGTAGCCATACCTTAGCCAGTTGTTCAATTGTGGTTGGAGAAATAGGTAGATCAAAGGAACATGCAAAATGCTTCCAAATCACCGTTGCCGTTTCGCTCCCGATGAACAGGTGATCGATAGTTTCCTCCGTCGAATTAGGGCAACATACGCACTTGAAAGCAAGTTTAAAGTCCATAAATAGGAGTCTCGTCTCTACCGGAATAACATTGTGAATTTTTTTCTTAGATGGATGGAACCATTCTTGGAAATCTTTTCTTTCCTAAATGGCACCCAAACACAAGAAAGTAATTAAATTTTTTTCCAACCCCATAATCCCGCGAACCAAACGAGACATTGTGGCGTCCCATTTTCTTGTCCTACGAGACACCATTAAAAGTGATGTTTCATTCCTTTCGTTATAATTTTTCAAACTTCTCTTTTGTTGTAAATATGCCTAATTTCTTTTTCCTATATGAAATTTCTGTAAGGCTTTTGGAAGATATTGCTTGTTGTCACGAAAATGGTCTCTCCATGAAATAAGGATACATTTTCCTATTGAATTCATGAAATAAGGATGATAATTAAAAGTCTCTTCATTGTCCTTGTATATTTTAGTATTGGTGTTTGGTCTCTTATTATTTGGCTTCCTATACAACAAACACCACCACTTCATTTAGGTCTAGTTTGGTTCACGGAAAACAAATGAATTCTCTTATATTTTTCATGGAAATGGAAAAGTAGAATTACTGTCACATTTTTTTTCGTTGTTTGGTAAAACAAGGAAACTACTTAGAAAGAAAAAAAAAATATAACAATGTTCCAATAATATCCTTACCTTTTAAAATAAAAATATTATAAAAAATAACATTAATGGTAAAATAAGCAATGAAACATTGTTACTTTTGTCATAACTTTTGTAATAAATATTGGGACAAGAGGGGAATAATCAATCCCATGGGTCTTGAGTGGAACCATATTTCTACCAATTTGATTCCCAAGTTTGTGGTTACCAAACAAAGAAAAGGAACAACTTTCTTTCTTGCTTCCTTAAATCCGTGAACCATTAGGGTCTCCTTAGATTGAGGAAAAAAGAAGAAGTAAAGTTAAGTGGGATTAAATGAGGAGTTAAGTGAGGGGAGTAGAGTCAATACATAGAACCTTATTTGGATTGGAGGGAGAGTTAAGTGAGGGATATTTAATAACTCTTACTTGGATTGAGATTTTGAGTGAGAAGAAAATTAATAAAAGTATGATAGTTACCAAAATAACCTTATTACATATGTCATAAAATTAAATTTGATTGAAATTTTAATTATAGCTTGTCAAAATATCTTCACAAATTAGGAAGGTACGGAACAACATGTTGAAAAAAAAAATCATGATATTTTATATAACAAATGAGGGATATTTATGACTTTTTAAACAAAATACTTCAATCACCCTCTTTAACATTTGGGAGTTAAAAAAATGGACAAAAGAGGATGAAATAAACACTCACTTAAGCATCTATAACTCTCCCTCCTAAACCCCACCTCCTCAAACCAAGCATAATTTTAAACTTTTTCTCACTTAACTTTTTCTCACTTAATTCTCTTAACCCTCAATCCAACGGACCTTTAATAGAAATTCACTCATAAAAAGAGGGGTTTTTTTTTTTTTTTTTCCCCTTCTATGTTGAGGGGCCGGTCAGGACTTAAAATTTAGAACATTAACCAAACAGTCCTTAGGTGGTACCGCCTGTCGCGAATTTAGAACATCAACCAAGCTAATAACCAAGGTGGACGATGGATATTATAGCTTGTATACTCGGTTCCTCCATCATTATTATTATTATTGATTTTGTATGTTAACGAAGAGTATCCCATGAAAGTTTTGTCATTAGAGACTGATTGTACTCAATAAAAATTGTTGAATAAGTTTAATACAAGAGAGCAAAAGTTGTTAAATAAGATCAATACACAAGAGAGAGAAAAAATTTTAGAGTAAAAAAAGAAGTGTTGAGGCTTAACAGAGCTATTGTAATTCCTTCTTCTTCAAACTGAATTACCTTCGTTCGTGGATGTAGGCATCTTGGTCGAATCACATAAATTATTGTCTTTACGGTTATGAATTTTTTGTGAATTTGTTCTCTGAGGGTCTGCTTGGTAATAGTGTTTTCACCGGTTTTAGGATATTTTTAAACCGACGGTTTATGCAAATCCCTGTTTGGTAATTTTTTTGGGGCACTAGATTTGATCGACTAAAAAATCTTCCAAAATCGGTGTAATGTATTTTTTGGTGATTTTATAAACACCGTAAAACGTTGGGTTTTGAAAGATTTTATTATTTTATTTCAATTATATCCTAATCAATGTTTTGAAACCCGGACCGGCCGGTTGAACCGGTTCAACCGTGAACGGTAATTTTTTCGGTCCGATTCAGCATTGATCCAGTGTTTTATAAAAAAGTGATATTTTTATAAAAAAATAGTGTCCATAAGAGATTAAACTTGGACCATTTAGATTAACCCACTGGTTGAACCAACTAGTTGAACCCGTTTGACCCGACCCAGTGCCTTGGCCGGGTCAAACTCCGATCCGGTTTTTAAAACATTGATTCTAATTATAACCATTAATATCTTTCCCTATTTAATTTATTCGTGTAAAAAACTTTCAAAATCGCTAGTTAGTGAATTACCAAGCATGAATTATTGGACTGATTTAAAAGCTACTAGTTAAAACAACCAAAAATTGGATCTCTCATACCAGTTCATTTTCGATACTCTAAAAATTACCTAGTAACCGCTACCTCCATAATTGCCAAGCACACCCTGATTTTTGGATTTGTTTCAGTAATGTTCCAAGGTATAGGATTGTAGCTCACTCCATGTCCGAGACGGCAGCAACCGAAGCAATTTTGTCCACTCCTGAAGAACGTACGTCCCGTTGTGCAGTGCAGTATCAGTCTTTTGTGGGTGTCACCGAACAATTGCCGACCGCTGCTGGTGTATAAATAGGACCACCAGCTAGAACACACAGCAAACAAACACCACCGGCCGTCCCATTAGAAACATTACATGGCGAGCATGATACCCGAGCTGCAGATAGCTGGAGGCTGCCGACCGATGCCGCTCGTCGGACTGGGCACCGCGTGCTTCCCCGTCAAGCCGAAGACCGTCAAGGACGCGGTCCTCGAAGCCATGAGGGCCGGCTACCGCCACTTCGTTTCCGCCTCCGTCTACGGCTCCGAAGGGCCGCTCGGAGAAGCCATCAAGGAGGCCGTCGAGACGGGGATCGTCGGGTCGCGGGAGGAGCTCTTCGTGACCTCCAAGCTTTGGTGCAACGACGCCCATCCCGAGCTGGTCCTCCCTGCTCTTAAGAGAAGCCTTTAGTAAATCTCTGCTGCAACCCTAGTTTTGTTTTTCAGAAAATTTGACATAGGGAGAAGAAATTTATCTAATTTGCACATAACAGAATAATTTTAATATTTAAAAAGGTCTGCGCCAGTGCAACTGACGCCAAAAAAACAAAATATAAAAAAAAATGACGCCAGTGCAACTGTGCACTTGCGTCAAACGAAAAAAATAAAAAATAAACACTGGTGCCAAACACATTCTCGATTCTGTTTTTTTTCGGTTTTTTGTTTGGTTTGTTTTAATTTGGTTTGATTTATCTTTTAGTTTAATTTTGCTTAATCTTTTATTTTTTTATATTTTTTTTGTCTGACGTCAGTATTTTTATTTTTTTTGTCTGGCGCTAGATTCCGTTTTTTATATGTATCTTAAAATTGTTACGTCCTATGCAAATTAGATAAACTACTTTCCTCTATATGAAATCTTCTGTTTTTTCTTTTCTTTTCCATCAAAGAAAAATAATTCCGGAAGGAAAAAAAAAAAAAGAGAACTTCGCACAAGATATAAATTCTTAACAAAAACGAACTGCTGGATTCTTGTCTTAGGCTAGAATTTATTGATGTATGCATGCATGGAAGCCTCCATGTTTAGGAGAAATTATTCGTCAGTCCCACTACGTGACATGGTGAAATATTGTTCATCTAATAACGTATGATATATCACTCTTGTAGCGTCATCAGGACCATCTGACCCATGGCAGTCATGACGACCATTCAAGACCACGGATCAGAGGACCAAAAAATTAATTTAAATATAAATATATTAATTTTTTATATCTAAAATAGACCTGATTAATATGTTTCATGGGCACTATTTAAAATAAAATAATTATGGTGTTACTATATTAGGCTTACATATGAGATTTGTTCATTTTTTGATGATGAGTCTTTTAAATTTACTTTTACTTATTTATTTATTTTTACATTATGTATGAAGGTCTATTTTGAAAGTTTATCTGGATCCATGAGCTCAGAGCCGGCTGAGTGTCATGCTGCTTGTTCGATTCCCGTGGTGTGTGTGTGTGTGTGTGTGGTGTGTGGTGTGTGTGTGTGTGTTTAGTGTGTGCCGTCCATTGTTATATTAGCTAATAAATATTATGTCAAATTGGTCCAACGAAAAGATTGTGGACCATCATATATTCTTATATTAATCTACATACAGTATGATAAAATACAATAAAGTAATAATATGTCATTGAAACCAACTTAGCTTGCAGCAATCTTCAGTTAGAGTACCTGGATCTCTATCTGGTCCACACGCCATTCAGCACGAACTGAGCCGGGGACGCCGCCCTACCCCATCAATCACCAGGATCTGGTGTGGTTCGATATGAAGTCCGTTTGGGAAGCCATGGAGGAATGCAAAAGTCTCGGCCTCGCCAAGTCGATTGGGGTTAGTAATTTTAACCAGAAGAGACTGGAGGAGCTACTCACTACGGCAAAAATACCTCCAAGTGTGAACCAGGTGAATTATCCTCTCTTTTTCGATCGATCACAGAGGATATGATTCCTAATTAGAGTCGAATGTTAGTTAGAAAATGATTCAAACAACCGACTCCACAAATTTGAGAGAGTGATTAGCGACTTTGTTGCTATTATATATAGTAACAAAAACGGAACCACATAGGGGCTAAAGTGGGCTCTAGTCCACTTCTTCTTTTTTCCTATATTTTTTTGTTTTTCCATATGATAGCTTAGTAGCCACATTAGCTGCGCTTGGGATGATTTTAGGCGCGGCGTATTCCCTTTGGCTATATAATCGTGCGGTTTCTGGAAATTTAAAACCCGATTTCCTTCATAAATTCTCCGATCCAAATGGCAGAGAAGTTTCCATATTTCTACCTTTTCTTGTTGGGACAAGACAACCCAGTACGATGGCACTTCTTGGTTCGAGACCCAAATGGAAACATTGTAAATGGGACATATGGAAGAAGATCATCCATAAACCGTGAATCAAAATTAGTATCAAAATGTCTCATAATTTTACACAAAAGCAAAGTAATTAGTCAAGTGGCATACATAGAATTACCATTACTCATACTTAGCTACAGGCTGAGTGAAGATCATAACACATTTGTGAAGGTGTACTTTGTGAATCAACTAAGTTCTGATATCTGTTAAAAATTACAAACTTCTTGCAGGTGGAGATGAATGTAGCTTGGCAGCAGAATCAACTTAGGGACTACTGCAAATCAAAGGGCATACATGTCACTGCCTACTCTCCTCTAGGTGGCACAGACATTCCGGACACTAAGAACAGTGTCAGAGACTCCGACACGCTACGTGACATCGCCTTATCCAAAGGGAAGACTGTAGCTCAGGTGCGTGCTGCTAGCTCAACATTTCAATCATACCAAAATAAACGTTAATTTCAAATTGAATTCTAAACTAAACTAGTGGGCAAAATATATATTGAAGGTTTCTCTGAGATGGCTGCATGAACAAGGCGTCAGCCTGGTAGCGAAGAGCTTTAACAAGGAGAGGATGAAGCAGAATGTCAAAATCTTTGATTGGGAGCTGAGCGACGAAGATCGTCTCAAGATCAGCGAAATGCCTCAGTCTAGGATCGTTACTCTATCTGTCATGCTCGCCAACAAAGAAGGTTACCAGCCACTTCCGGAGCATGAACTGTAATGAGGAGAAGATTGTTGCAGAGCGCGACTTTCCTGTCCCTTCTCATCTTTTAAAATGAATAAGCATAGCCTCCTACATTTAAGGTTTTGTTTCACTAAAGTACTTACTGCTGCATACTTGCGCAGACTTCTGCAGCATTTATCGCAGTTATGGCTGCAACACGTTCAACATTTTTGCAAAGGTTTCCATTTCAGTTCGACCAGAGAAACTCAAATAGGAACTCGCATTAAGAACTTGCATCAGGGCTATGACACTTATACAAAATCTTCTATTTAGGTCCTTGATTTTTTCTCGTTAGATCCTTGAAAAAAATCAAGGGATGGAAGAACTCATGATTTCCTCTAATAGTTTTGTTTTCCATTTCCATGTAGGAAAATTTTAAAAAAAACACTGGAATTCTTTCTTTGATCATCTGCTGCTGACAAACAAATTGAAGATAAAGGGTAGCTAACTAATACATGCATGGTAGTTACCTGCATATTTGTGAATGTGTAGGTATTTAAATACTTGGCCTAATATTTGTAGGTCATTATTAGCATTTTGGAGAGGGGATAACATTTTGTTGCTTCTATGTTTCTTAAAATTTTATCTGACACTTTAAGAAACTCCTCACATATCAATATTAATTGAAGCGCCCGCGCCGAATCCTATTCATAAAGTGATAAAACTTGATCAGAAACTCAGACATGTCAATCTCAATTTCCTTAGTCCTATGGGTCCATTAATATGAAAAGCATGTCAAATTTATTTATATACCACGTGTATTCAGTAACTCAGACTCATATTGACAGGAATACACTCAGAGCAATGGCAAATATATACTAGGACATCACAGATTGAATTCCTGTGCACATCCTAAACTGCATTGGTGCATTCACGCCAATCTTATTCAAGACATTATTGTCTAGTTAAATGTATCGGTAGAAGTTTTAGTCAATGTTCACAGTATCGGACCCTTCCTATGAGTATCGGAAACAGCTGACGGTTTCGAATTGGAGTGTAGAATTTTTTGGTATGAAAAATCAAATAAATATTGATAAATTATTAAAATTTTAGAAAAAAATATTTTAGACAGATATGATTTTAAGTACTTCTTATATTGTTTCTTGGTAGTTTTGAAATTGAATGAAGTAGTAGTAATCATTGTCAATTTGTTTACATGCGATAGATTTTTTATTTTTTTCTTTTACATGCTTTTACCATACTTTTATGCCGTGTTTTTACACCCTTATTGGTTGTTTTTTCCATTCAATTTTTTTGTCCAATTAATTAAAAAAGAGATCCCCAATGTCAATATCAGTCAATCGCCAACATGCCAAATTATATCGCCAACATGCCAAACTATATCTGTATTAGTTGTATAGGATCGATATCGGCGGATACTTTAAACTATAATTTTACTATGCCGTGTACTCTTGCTATAAAGGTCACACAAGATATAAAGATTATCAAATGATTTTCACATACTGTTTCAAAAATCAATAAATAACAAAGAAACTGCATAATGTTCTATGTGCAAGTACCCCAGAATAGGAAATAAAAAAAAAAAATTGCTTCCTAAATTTGGACCACAAATGTAATACTACAGTAACAGAGGCAACTTCTTGTGATTTGGCAGACACTCACAGTTGGCCTCAGGAAAATAAAAAATAAAAAAAAATCTCCCTATTCTTCTCCATGTTCACTTGCTACTTCCAACAAGCTTCAGAAAGTAACATATACCTTCCATTAAGCAAAAGGAACCTCACATGCTCGATATTAACAAACTATTCGCACTTGACGGATCTCAGTAAGTAACATAAACCTTCCATTAAGCAAAAGGAACCTCTCTCATGCTCAAGATTAACAGAACAAAATAAAAAACAATCATAAATCCCTTGTGTAGAGTTTTAAACAAAAACAATCATAAATCTACGTTCATGACCACAGGTGTATATCATACGCAAGTAAACCATCTTCCAAGAGGACATATTCCTATGCACATAAGAGAACAAATGTAATAACAGCTCAATAGAAGTTCATATATATCATAGAAAGGAACTTGTGTTGCTAAAAAATGCTTGACGAAATCCCTTATTTAAGTAACATTGCCAACCAAGTATGTTAATCCAACAATGCTCGAAATAGTTACTCTAAAACAAAGTACAACTCTAATAACAACAAAGAGAGTAGGACTTAATATGTTTCTCAAGTAATGCATGGCTTTGTTATATCTATATGCCGAATCAAACCAAATTCTAGACAACCTCATGCCCACTATCTTAAAAGCTTCTTGCCAGACAGATTGAAGATACACCTACGAATAGGGGTGAGTATTATTCAGTTTTGGACTGAAAACGGAATCGAATAAGAGATTTGGTTTGGTTTGGTTTGAAAAAAAAATCGGTATGGTTTCGGTTTTGAAGTTCGTTTTCGGTTTTCAATTTCGGTTTCTGTCCAAAACCAAAAAAAACGAATAAGCCTTACTCAATTATATAATTACTATAAATTTTATGCATATTTTATAATTAAAAATGGTATATTTTGTGAATATTTTGAAAATAACAATTTTATGTATATGCTTTAAAGTATATGCTTGGTAATTTTATAACTAATCCAACTTTGGATCCAATTTTAAAATACAACAATATATGTATAAAAGTTTATTAATATATTAGCCATAATTTTAACTTTTGGTCCGACTCATTGAACAATTAAAAATAGCCTAACAGAATAAATCGAATCGAATATTGTTTCGGTTCGATTTCGGTTATAGCTAATTTTGGTTCAAAATGAATATGTATTAAAGTTGGATATAAATTGCACTGAATGGAAGGAAGCCAGCCAACCCAAGGCCATCTGTGGGACTATCCGTTTGTACCATGGCCGTGCCGGAATATCTCTAGGATACTTGATAGTGCGACCAGGAGGTTGGAATTCTGTCTTGCTATTTTTGCCAGCAATCCCACCATAACAAGTAGAGTTGTTACCAGAGTCAATAAGAGAAGCATAATTAAAAGGGATAATTTGAAAAATGTTCCATGTAAAATATAGAAACGAGCATATACATCCATTATTTTAAAAAACTAACAAATGTCCCCATTCATTTGTAAATCAGCCAAAATTTTGGTTAAATAGTAGGATATATTTTAAAAATTTATTTGTTCCATACAAACGAATGGGAACATTTGCTATTTTTTTTAAAAGTGAAAGTATATGCTAGTTTTTATATTTTGAAGAGGGCATTTGTTAAAATATTCCTAATTAAAATGGTGCCAAATGGAAGTGTCGATGTAGCAGTATAAGCGATTGCAACAATATTTAGAAAGATTAGAATTTTTACTGTACTAGAGAATTAGAGAGAGTTTATAATTTCTTGGATGATGATAAAAAAGGACTTACATGAAGCTTCTGGAAACAGAATATTCGAGAGATTATTCTAAGTCCTAGATATTTCTAAGGATTACTCTATAACATCTATAAGACCATGAAGACTTCATGAATATTCAAGAACACTCTACCACATTATGGATGATTCCGAAAGCTTCCAGCAAAACCTCGATCTGTGAAGGTTTATGCAGATCCGTCTCGGTGGGACGAAAAATCTTGGACGTGACACATCGCTCCAGTGGACATCCATATGTTGGACTCATGATGCACGGGAGCATTTGTCCCAAAACTGATGTTTCCATGATATCTCTCTCTCTCATATAAATACAATATAATTTTTTTAATTTAAAGAACTAAATAATTATGGATACCAAACATTGTATTTATATGAGATAAGACATCATAAAAACAGCAGTTGTGAGGACACCATATCTGCTGTCCACATTTTTGATCTACTAAAGTAGTATTTTTTTATATAAAAATATGGATCCCGCTCGCTATATAAAAATAACACCTAAATCTAAATCTAGTGATACCCATGTTTTTATAAGAGGGAGGATTAGTTTGGTATAAAAAAATGGGACAGTAGATCTACTCTGATGCAAAATATTGCCATCTAATCCAACTCTAGCGTTTGCGTTAGGAATATCCAACCAATCGACATATGCTGCTGACAGTTCAAAGAAGTGCTATGAGCTGATATATTTACACTAAATTGCCAACCATATGATCATTCGATCTATTTGTCCCCTGAACTGAACTGATTCTTTGGGGGTCCAAAAAACTCTAAGGCCTCGTTTGATTCACGGATTTAAGGAACCAAAAAAAGAAAAGTTGTTCTCTTTCTTTGTTTGGTAGTCACAAACTTGAAAATCAATTTCCTGACAAGGAAAAAAATTGGTGGGAATATGGTTCCACTCAAGATCCATGGGATTGATTTTTCCTCCTCCTTTCCAACATTTATTATAAAAGTCATGACAAAAGTAACCATATGTCATTGCTTATTTTACCATTAATGTTATTTTTATAAAATTATTTTTATTTTAAAAGGTAAGGATATTATTGGAACATTGTTATATTTTGCTTTCGTTTCCTATGTAGTTTCCTTGTTTTACCAAACAATGGAAAGAAAATGTGACAGGAATCATACTTTCTCATTCCCATGGAAAATACAAGAAAATTCATTTCCTTTCCGTGAACCAAACGAGGCCTAAATATGAACTTAGGAAAAAAAATGTAGTGATGTAATAATGGATTATGAACCTACACTGCATTGTCAAAGAGCGAGGCATGCGGCAGCAGTAGCAGCCTCTCCGTCCGGGCCAAGCTACAGCGTGACCCGGCGGTCGTCATCGACCACTACCTCGATCTCTTCGGCCGCGGCGGCAGGAGAGTAGCAAACAATGGGGGATCGACAGAGGGGACATGAGTTCCCGTAGGAGAGCCAGGGGAGGATGCATTCCGAGTGGTACATATGGGAATCCTACCAAAATATTTAATATTAGCGACGCCTAACAACGTCGCTAAACAGCAAAAAAAATATCGCTAACTTCTGACAGCGACGTTTTGGGCATGTCGCGTTATTCATGGTCGCTAACTTGTAAAACGTCGCTAGAGCGATGTCATTCGGCAATGCTCGACGTCGCTAGTTTTAGCAACGTTTACCGACAAAACGACGTAACATTTCGTTGCTGATTGTCGCTGTCCATTCAGATTTTAGTGACGTTACAGTCTGAGATTAGTGACGTTTTTCGACTCTATAGTTAAACCTGCGGGCGAAGCAACCGAGCTCGAACTCCTCCATTGTCACGCCCCGCTCCCGTAGGAGCGATCGTCCTCGCTAAGACGTGATGCCGCACGAGTCTAGATTGCGCTCGTGCAAGGCAGTTCCATAACGGCCGATTACATCGGCGACGACGGGGTCGTCGCACAGAAGTCCCAAGCAGAAACATTGAAACATGCAGCGGAAATTTAGAACAAGCACACATGAACACAAGTCATTCAAAAGAAGCTCTTTATTGATATTGAATACATGATTACATTTGTGGCGCAAGGCCAAATTACAAGTCTCTCGTGCTCATTTTCTCTCATTTACAAGTCAATCTGCTCTCTCTCTATCTCTCGATTACAATGCTTGAGCCAGCGGAAGCTTCGGAAGGCGATGTCCATACATTATGTCCTGTATAAGTCTTCAATCCACGCGGCCGCACGATTCGAATCGCCAAGGAACTCCGTGCCTCGACGCATCCAAGCGAGCTCCGCACCACGAGCTTCTACATGTGCCTGCACATGAACACTGTGTGGGTATCATTACTCAACCGTACTGGTGGAGTGAGCTCCTCGCTCACCCATACATAACCGACACGTTTATTTACTTTGTGCAATTAAAACCCTTTCGATTGTCTTTCTAGTCTTTCCTTAGGATTCATTTTTAGGACGAGGACGTCCGACCAAACCGAGGTGCCAAGACATGTTCGTGCTATAATTCCAACGTGTGTTTCGATCGAGGCAGTGCCTCATCGTGCATGTACTTGACCCAACTTGAACTCGGGACGGCAGGGTCGTGCCATACTCTATTCGCGACTTAGACATATTCGAGACGGTGCTACGCCGAGGAGCAACTTACACGGACTCGACCGTGCCAAGACCTTTACTTGAACTCAAGTGCCTCAAGACTATTCTCATGCCAACGACGTCAAGGGGACGACTCGTGCAGGTCGTGCCGCTAGACTTGATTTGTGCCTTAAGACCTTGCTTAGACTTGTATATGCTTCAAGATTGAGGCCGCGCCTCGCTACTTATCAAGACTTTATCCATGCTAGCGCCTATCGGTATTTCTATTCGACTCCCGAACCAACTTAGACAAGACTTGCCAAAACTAGTATCGATCTCATGGACATTCTGACTCCAAGTATCGTGCTAAGCACGGTGCCTATGCTGCAGCCCAATCTTAGGCCCAGATATTGTGTTACCGACTAGACATGATTCCAGTTCTAAACCCAATCCAAAGGCATACACGCGATGTGCCGCTATTGCCGACACATCTACATGAGTGCTCACTAGCAATGTCAAGCTATCTTGGACTGGCTCATGGGATATCGGCTCGTCCCTATACGGGTAGCTAGCCCGGAGGCGCCGAAGTCTCCCATGCGGTTATCCAGCATCCTACTTTGAGCCACACTCGCTTCCCCCGGCCGAATGATCCCGGCGCCCCGGCTATCATTCGAGAAGACTATACCTTGTCGACAAGTTGTCCAATGACCATGCAAGTCTCAACTCGATCTAACCAATCGTTCCTTAACATGATCATGCATTCCTTCTTTCTTTCGAGACTTAACGAGACTCCCAAGCCGCGGGACCGATCTCGTGTGCGGGACATATCAAGACTTAGCGAGACTCCCAAGCCGCGGGACCGATCTCGTGTGCGGGTTATATCAAGACTTAGCGAGACTTAACGAGACTCCCAAGCCGCAGGACTTAACGAGACTTAACGAGACTCCCAAGTCGTGGGACCGATCTCGTGTGCGGGACATATTAGCGAGACTCCCAAGTAGCGGGACCGATCTCAACGACAACAAGTCGCGGGGACATCCTTTGTTCGTGGCAAGCTTTTCACTAAACCGGCCGTAGCTCGTGCCTTAGACAGACCTGGTTCTATAGGCGACGCTATCGCTCAAGTCATATACTTATACGACGAGCCTTCTTCTCAAGGGACTACGCAACTAGACAACCGCAGATAGAGCGGGATAGTGCTAGAAATAGCTTCAATAGCCCAGCACAATACTTGTCTAACTTATTTGGGCAACGACTCGACGAGCAAGGGCTACGCCGAGCTACGCATCGAGGGAACGTGCTATGCACGGGGTTAAACCACAAAGTTCTCGGGTGCCTAGACTTAAGTCAACAAGCCGTGCAAGACGACTTAACTTGCGGGACGTGCGAAGGCTATGCCAAGCCTTGCGGGACAGGACCGTGCATGCTTTTATTAAGCATTCATGCGGGCGACGCCTATGACTTAGGCTGATTTGAGTGTTGAGGCAAAACGACGGGATCGTGGATGCTTTACCAAGCATTTATGCAGGCGACGCCTATGACTTAGGCTATTACAAGTGTCGGGGCAACTTAAAAACTTAAGCCAACTTCCTTCTCCCAAGCCAGGATCGAAGGATCGAATGTCATTTGAAAGCACGCTGAGCCGACTTCTATAAGGACCGTGGGACCATTTTCTATATTCAAGACATTCCGATGGGTCGGGATTATTCCCTTATCTATGTGCGTTCGTAGCTTTTATATTAGCCTACTTGTGCAAGTTAAAAACATGCGCGTTATTAAGTGAAGGCTAAGATGAGGCAAGTTCACCGAAACTACCCCACCTGTGCGAGGGGTCGCCTCGACCGAGCGAGCCTTCGAGTAGCCGTTGCAAGGCTAAGTTCCAACGTCGTCGGCGTTTCGATTCCTCCGATTGACTTTACGGGACGGGGCACTACAACATACACCACTCAGAATAAGTCTCGTCCTCGAGACTAATTTCCTGAAGGCAAGCCATCCTACCATTTCTATGCCAAGACTTAATCGTGCCCAGACGCGGGACTATCGCACACACTTCGCCTACGCATTTCTTCGATTTCGAGCCACGCTCGCACTATTATCAATCTTTCCTTTAACACGATTTTAAGATCTCGACACACTCCCATTTTTTAAGTCTTGCGTGAACCCATTGTATCACTTGGCTGGATCGTGCATGCATTCCAAGTGTCCCCAAAATACATGCATTCAGCCAGGCTGCATGATAGAAATTTGTCATTCTCACTCGAGTCGCATCGTGCACATACTCAGGCATCCCTAAAATATATATATGTCAGCCGAATCTCGTGAGCAGGGTTTCCTATTCTTGCATCATTCAATCCATCCATGTCAATCCTCAAGATCAATCTTTTGATTGCAAACACATGAAACAGGACATCTCGCCTAACCGCTAGGCCAATCTTTGCGAGGCTAAGTCAATGTCAGGATTGGAATCATAGTTCCCCAACAATAATGCCAATACTGACCCCAATCCTAGGGTCAAACCAAAGTTGGTAGTACGGGATTTTCTACCCAAGCTCGCGTCACTCAGATTTCTAAACATCGAGCATGATTACTGTCACGCCCCAGAACCAAATACTGGAGAGCGGAGAATGACTAGCCAGCTACGTATTACGGGTAGATGAATACCGTATAATACGATCAATGCTGTCTACAAGACGAGGGGGTACAATACTACATAAAAGTCTCGCTATGGTCACTTCACATCTATTGTCTCAATCATTCAAACAAGAAACAGAAATAGAGAACATGTGAGATAAAGCAGCAAGGCGTCCCAAATGCTCAGTCAAAATGTTCTTGATATCTGGCTTTACAAAATACAGCCAGATGATGTAGTAAGTATACACTTGTTAGCAGCTGCAGTCTGACTTAGTTACAATTATGCAAAAGTAGGTACAAGACAATCCGACTAACATGTCGGTGCCAAACGGCAAAGTATAAAGTAGATAACAAAACGAGCGGGGAAGTAAGAAACCCACTCGAGTCCTCCTGCGATCATCCCTCTAGTGTTGACCATCTTGGAGGTAGAAGTAAGCTGGATCCTCGGGGACTGGCTCTAAATCTGGCCATGCAAAACCAGAGAGGTTAGACCTCTAATAGCAAGTACCGCAAGGAAGCACGACATGAGAACTAAAACCAAAAATAAGAGAGTATGATAATAAATCTCTGCTATCTTCTAGGACTCACACAACATCACGACACTTCGAACCAACCTCCCAACCAAACAAGGACAGAAGTTGGCCCGTCATGTCCTGACATTCTGATCATCTCAGTTAAGTAACAGAGTAGGTACAGTACACAAACAAATCAATTTAAACGGCCAGGCAACTACTACGGCTTGTTATTGTGAGTCCCAAGTTATCTTGGTTTTATGCAATGAAGATTTCTCAGTTCTTACTATGCGCAAGCAAGGCTAGTTTACCCAGTCAATCAATTGCGCCAATCATGAATTAGACGAGTCCCAGCGGGACGCCCGTCATCAATATACAATAATCAATATAATATAAGCAGATACTGCTTCCTGCCCGTGTGGCAGGTTTGCAGTATCTGTGGGGACCAGCCGGCCTGTCGGGCACTTAATAGTCCCAAGAGGGCTGCCATGTAAGAACTGAGAATCCATTCTCTCCATGCAATTATTATTTTATTTAACTTAATAGTCTCTACGTTGAGTGAAGTACCATGCCGTGGATCATGGTCATTCAGAATGAGTACTTTTATACGGGGTACGATATGCACAATTCTACGATGATACCAGTACGGTCAGGTTGTAGGTCTTACATAGCGTAATGCAGCAATCAAAACTAACCACGTAATAATCATGCCTTGACCACAAAGTACACATGCTTCTTTGTTAAGATAAATAATAAATGAATGGAAGCCTGCATGTGCCTGTATGCCAATGTTCGGATTAGCCAGTCGATTTCAATAGTTCATAATTAATATGAACGTGTCTCATTTATTCAATTTAATAAGACGACTAGCCAGTCTCTTAGTTCCAACTAGGAACGCATGATCAATTATTAGTCAAGGTCACAATCATTATCAATGGTGACAAGGCATGAAAGTCAACTAATATTCAGTGGGTCGAGTCTACAACTTTCAGGGTTTAATTCCAGTCAATAGGGGTATCTATAACTCAATTCACGACACATGATACATCTCACGTAACAATCTATATTTAACAGAAATATTAACATATCATGATTATATCAAGTTTATGCAAAAAGCGTAAGGATATAAAATGGACGTTAAACATCTAATAAGATATCAATATACAGGGCTATAGAAGGTCCAGGGTAAGTAGGCTACGCTCATGCCAGCCTACGCTCAGGTCAGGCTACGCTCAAGTCAGCGTACGCTCAGGTCAAGCTACGCTCAAGTCAGCGTACGCTAGGTCAGGCTACGCTCAAGTCATACGCTTCCAAAAGGCAGCGTATGAACTCCATATGACTCCTTACTATCCAAGCCAGCGTATGCAAGTCATACGCTTCCAAAAGGCAGCGTATGAACTCCATACACTCCTTACTATAAGCCAGCGTATGCAAGTCATACGCTTCCAAAAGGCAGCGTATGAACTCCATACGACTCCTTACTATCCAAGCCAGCATATGCACTCCATAGGCTTCCTCTTCAAGACAGCGTATGCAAGTCCATACGACTCCTCATCAAGGTAGCGTATGCAAGACATACGATGCCAAAAGGCAGCGTATGAGGACTGCGCTGCGCTAAAGAGCGTGCACAACTCAGCGGCTCAAGCTAAAAAGCTGCGTACACTGCTCACTGTCTTCTCCAATCAGCAAGAACTCCATGGTTTGAACCCAAAGCTTCAAAATTCATAACTCGGTCAGAATAAGTCCAAATCCAACTTTGCAAAGGTCAAAATTGGGTAGAATAAAATTCTCTATAACATAGAACCATCAAAACTTGAAAACAAAGAAGTTTGATAGATCAAAACCACCAAATCCGAAAATAACTAATTTCTAGATCTACTAAAAATAAAACTTCAAAACGAAAAATGCCAAGTTCTAAACTCTCTTAGAATCATAAGGGGAAGAGAATGGAACCATAAAAATGGGTCCTCATAAAGAAGCAAGATGTACTTGCCTTTGGGTTTGGTAGGTGGAGAAAGTAATGAGAAGAAGAAGAAGAGTAATGGTGAAGGAAAAATAATGAAGAGAGAGAAAGGAGGGTTTGGCTTTAAATGAAAAGGTGGTGGTAGGTGGGGGTGTTAGGTTTGGTTCATGATGAACCAACTAACTAAACCAAACCAAGCCGAACCCAAGTCTAGCTAAAGCAGAGAAATAAGAGCAGAAAGTAAAATACATAAAATTAATTAACATGAATTTAAAGGAATTTAAATACAGGATAATACATGATAAATATTAAATAAATACATTTGAGTAGTACATGTATTAAAAATACGTATACTGGGAACGGAGAGTGACATCTCTACCCTCCTTAGAAAAATTTTGTCCTCGAAATTTCAAATCCAAGCAGGATAGGAATATCAAGGCCAAACTAGTACAAGCAATTTAAGCAAGCAATTATTTTACAATGTCCATAGCAAGTAACATATCTATATTTAATAATCTATGATATCAAGTAATTTCTACTCATAGGGCGACTAGCATGCGGAGTTAAGATAATCAAGATACACGGGAAGAAATATACCTTGTGAGTCAAACAAATGTGGATACCGTGATCGGATATCATCCTCACATTCCCATGTTGACTCTCCTAAAGAGTGATGACCCCAAGCAACCGGACAAGGTTAATGTTCGGTTTCTGAGTCTTCTTCCTTCGGTCCAATAGACACAGG